>JAQGAV010001698.1:0-19299 GCA_034691345.1 Phasmarhabditis papillosa
TCCACCATAATTATAATCTAACAAATTTAGTACACCATATTCAATAATTTTGATGTATATCACATTTTATATATATAATTTTATTTGCAAGTACGCGCGTGCAATTTGCATTCAGGTGCGGTGTTAAAAATCCTAAAAACACGCAAGTAACACTCTATTATTACACTTGGCGTTGAGTATATAGAGGATATACATGAAAGATTATGAAAACGCGCAATATTTTGATGATGTATTTACACGTAAAAGGTTTCACGAGTTAAATTGAATAAGCTTACCCGAACTACACTTCGTTTATAGACTTGCTAGCATAATTTTATTGTATTCTCGGAACGATGACTTCCAAATTGCGGTAACATACTGTAGTTGCGGGATCTTCCTCACTATAGTCGGCAGACCAATCGCTTACAGTTAAATTAAAAGTAGGGCATGTATTTGCTCTACATTTGCTCTAATTACTCTAGTAAGCTATATAAAAATTTGATGTCGGTATAATCTCTTACAAGCGATTAGTCTACCGACTATACACTCAACTGATTTTTGGCCTAATAGCTACCTAGGACAATAAACAATTCCGTATGGGATATAAATCATGCCGAAGGCTACAAACCACGCCACCTTCAATAAACTTGATTGATACCATTACTTTACATTCGAAGAATAAAAAACGCGTTTCTTCTACTCCTCTGAGCTTTAGAGAGGGTGCTTTCCCTCAGTTTAAAATAAAATTTCATTGAATCTTTGCAGACTTGCTTGCAATTGTTGTTTATTGCCGCACAACGATAGTTGACATGATATTACTCATGTTTAAGAAACATGGCAAGTGTTAAAGACATCCGGAAATTGTAGTAAACGGGAAAATATATTGTATTTAAACAACTAATAATATACATAACCGAGCTGAAGCTCTGATAAGTTCTAACCAATCTTCTTCACTGTATAATACAGTCTGTATTTTTATGTTGTTCCGGAATTGATAGTCTAGTTGTTTATTTTGTGAATAGGTAGTAAATCTAAAAAGTAGAAGATTGGCTGCTTCTAGTTTAGTGGAGGCATTTCCCCCCATCGTATCTATCAAGTAGGTCATAAACTATCAACGCCAGCAGATACTCAGCATTGCATAATTGCGTTCTCACACTATTAGTTAACTTGAACTTAACATCAACATAGTTGAGCACAATTTGAATTGAATGATTTCGATCAGTTACCATATCTCAGTAGTCATTAGGTAATTAGTTATTACTCTGATAGGAGTTTAGTAAAATATGTCGTATTGTCTGATTCAAGAGTAATAATGGAGTGTTACTTGCGTATTTTTCAGTAATGTTGCGTATGTTTTTGTTGATCGAAAGCTTCAGAAGCCATTTTCCACTAGATTTTTCTAAACACTTCATCATTACTCTGGAGTCGGACTACATGCAGGGGCGGCAACGGCCGGTCCTCCCATCAACACTTCTAGGCCCCACTCAGGGATGGGACAAAAAATTATTTCCTCAAAAAACTTTTTTGAGTCAAAAAACAAAAAATCTATAAATTTTTCGACAAAAAATTTTCAAAAAACTTTTTTGAGTCAAAAAACAAAAAATCTATAAATTTTTCGACAAAAAATTTTCAAAAAACTTTTTTGACCAAAACTCAAAAAATCAAAAAATAATTCAAAAATAAGTTACACATCTTTTTATGAATCCACACTTTGCTATTCCGGTGAAAAGCAGCCTCAAAAAAATTTTTTGAGCAAAAATTGGTCAAAAAATCAAACAAAAATTTTATTGACGAAAACCCAAAAAACTCAAAAAAAACAAAAAATTTTCGAACAAAAAATCCCATCCCTGGCCCCACTACTGCGAAATTCCAAATTTTTACCAAAATTTGGAGCATCATTGATCGGTTTCGAAAGGGAGGTCCGGCCCGGGTCGGCCTTCTTTTCACAAAAGTACGGCACGGGCCCGCCCGGGTCGGCTTGCACTTTTGCTAGCCCTGACTACATGTAGCTTTCCAGCACTGTTTCAAAAACAATTAAAACGGAGTAGTACTATTATACTACTAACCGGTTAAGTTCCAGCTGTCTGCAAAACATGGGCCAATTGCCAAAAGACACCTTTGCTGCTAGTTTTAGCATGTATAATAGATAATCATAAGTCGTTTATGTTTTGTGTTTGAGAGATGACTTTACACTTTCGAATGGCAGAAATCGGCCAGCAGCATTCAATGAGAAAAGGGACTCACACAAACAAAATGCACCCTCTATAGTCTCTATCTACAACTAACATCTATAGGATGATAGGGTTGGATTGGCAAGAGACCGGCGATGTTTAGGCACCTACCGGGTACTGCTTTAAAACAGACTACTATTTTGCAAAGTGTTAATTTTCTATTATTAAAGTATGTTTTAAGCATGTATCAAAGATACCGAACAATAGGTTTAAATGTTAACTTTGATTTGGAAGGTTTAGTGGACTTGATTCTCGTTACAACCGAATGCTTGATGTTTCTGATAAACGCTAACTATAGTGTCTATTCTTTTTTTTCACTGAATCTTTGCAGACTTGCTTGCAATTGCCCTTGAAAGAGGTGGTGTTAGGTTAATGCACGTACTCTTGAAAGAGTTTGACCGTTTGTTCATTCATTTTTTTAATAACACCGTCTCTTATCAAGATACTGCGCTCCAAACTTAGCTTTTGATACAGAGTAACGCAGAGCTGGTTATCCGGCCGGCCCGGCCCTGCCTGAGTTTCAAAATTTCAGGACGGGCCGGGCCGGGCCGGTAACCAGCTCTGGAGTACCGTAGTAACCAGGATTCTCATTACTTTGTCGGCTATATAACTAGCGCTATTAATAGCGAGGGAAGTCCATAAAATATCAATTATCTGCACTCTGGAATGATTTTAATAGTCAATAAAGCTGCGCGCAAGTGGATGAGAGCTGGGAATAGATCCTCAATTTTGATTTATCTATATAGTCTGTATCAGGAGCTTCGTTTATCGTAAGGTATCCTTGAAAGAAACGGTGTTACATTAAAATGAATAGAAAATCGGTGGATTGGGAACCATTTCAGCAAAGTACATTAATTTTTATAGCACCTTTACATTTTTCCGAAAGTATAAGTGGTTTTAGAAGATTGAGAATAATGTTCTCGAAAACTTCTATGCTGGAAACCTAATCCTGATAACATCTGTAATTTATATATAAAACACCTTTTCATTCTGACCTAAAACATATCCACACGATTTCTAAACCTCAAAAACCGGCGCACATTGAAATCACATGTTTCCCCTCTGTTTTATAGTATTTTTAATCCTCTTCTCCATATTTCCTTTTAGTTTTGTGTGCGTGGGTTCTTTCTAAGCAAGTTAGTTGCATAGGCGTCCCATGTGCTTCAGAGGATCATATTTACTCTGTTTTTTAGTTATACGGGAGCTTGCCGCCGCGGAGCTCTCGAGCGGAGCTGAGTAAACTTTTGAAACTAATTAGAGAGGAACTCGAGAGGATTGTTCTGTGCTCAGCCTGAAGGAATCAATGACTTGAGTTTAGGTTTTTTGAAGATTAAGTTATAATTGTGCCGAAAACGGGCTGGCCCCTGATATTCCCGAACATGTCCAAAAATGCAATTGGTCATATTTTGTCATATTTTTGCACAACAATTTTAAAGGACTATCCAAAATCAATCATCCTTCGCTGAAATCAGAAATTGTTATAACAAAGCTTTTCAGGATTTGGGTGCTTTCTGGGTTACTGTAGCTACAAAACCGATTATGTTTAATCATTTATATACATAACATAAATGTTTTATTGTCATACACAGTCCTCTGGTCTAAGAACGGCAGAAACGGGGCTAAAACTACGAGAAGAAAGCTTAGAAAAAGAAAAAAAACGATAATAAAACTAGAAAAACAATCTTTTAAAGATAGATAAGAGTCTACTAAACGTACCTATGCTCTGAATCAGTGCACCGGTAATTAGAATAATAGTGAAGAAGTGAATGTTTTAAAGGGCTAAACGTACTTTATCGGTCGACAAAGGGGCCGGCGCCACCGGCCCGGCCAGGATTCAGCAACCGCGAACACCCAAGTAGTGTATGTCAGTGGAGTGGATGGCAGTAGGGGTGCCGCGGAGTCAAAAACGACCAGACTGGGCTGCCGAGCAGTCGAGAATATGTATAGAATTTGATATAAAAGCATATAATCGCATGTCATAGAAGTGTTACCGGACTATTTCAATTAAACAATAAAATAAGAAGAAGCAGAAAAGACTTAGATTCGTTTCTGTGAGCGCATACGAACAAGGCTGTTCTCTGCTACCTCAGCACGTTCTTCAGCATTCTCCAAAGCCAACTGGATGTTACGGAACTTGGAGAGATTCTGAGTAGCTACCTCTTCCTGAAAAGATAAAGAGTTTTAAGAAATTTACAATAGAATTAGTTTGGAGACTCTAATCTGGAATTGATGAGAAAGTTGTGTGGAAATGTTTAAATCATGAATTGTTTTTATTGCACTTGTATGCAACAATTAGAATAACTATTCCTTTTTAGTTCTAAAAGTGATAGTTGGTGTTTTTTGGTGCCAACGCGGTCTTTTACCGAGTGCCCGTGGCGGCTCCGCGGCGCCTCTAGGTACTACTAGGTGAAGCGCGCTTTGCTCTCGGAAGGGAGCTCTTAGAAAATGGATAAGTCAACAAGACAGCCGTGTGTAATGAAAAGACATGGCAAGCAAAAACGGAAGCCCGCAATTATCACGAAATGACGTGGAAATACTTGAAGTTTGACTTTCTACGTCAATTTAACAAGTAGAAATATCTTTTATACAACTTCCGGTACAGTCCTACACATTTTTGGCTAACATTAAGTTTTTTAAGTTTTGAGATGAAACCTCATAGTAAAGGCAGTTTTTGTAAATAGTGTAATGCGAAAGGCTCTTATTGAATGTACCATTCAAGACTGGCGGTACATTTTTGCGCCGCACGTGTTGCGCACGGGGCTCCACTTAGCAAGCGTATTTGCGTCATGAAAATGAAGTGTAAAGCTCGAAAATCTCAAGAAAAGAGTGACAGACTAAAGTGACGGCGTGAGCAAAGGAAGGAGAAACTCTCGGAACCCAAAAAACGAACATTTTTAATGAAAAACTTTCTTTAAGAAGATCAAAGTTATATAAAATTCCTTAAATTGAAGCCAAGCTCGGAGTTTCAATCCTTAGAAGCATTTGTTTCGGTTATATAATTTTCTTTTATTGTTTTAGTGTCATGCTAATAAACACTCAGTGGTCTGCGAAATATGAACAGGGCATAAACAAATTAATGCAAAATCTTTTTGGGGATTGAAAATTCGAAGGGATATATATATCCCCGGGGATAAAAATCTTTGCATATAAACTCCGGTATCATAAGACTAATGCTAATTAAAGTTAAAAATAACTTACGGCTTCTTCAATCTGTCTCTTTTGGACTCTGATCTTCTGTTGGAGCTTCTCAACCATCTCTTGGAGACGGTCGAACATCTTCTTGTCTTCCTCAACCTAAATTTAAATAGTAAGCATTTCATTTTCAAAACTCTACAAGAAATATATATTAAAACTTTATGATGCTTGTAGTAGAAAAGTAGAAGGTATGTGAAGGAAACTACCGTACCTGGAATTGAAGTTCGCGAGAGTGTCGTTCCTGCTTGGCGACTCCCTTGAGGTTCTCTTGGTGGCGTCTGGCCTCGGAATGATAGTCGGCTTCCAGGCTACGGATTTTTTCTTCCACCTTAGCCAAAGCCTTCTGTCCGACTAAAAATAAAGATATCATAAACTATTATATAAAAATGGTATGAAAATATTAGAATTAGGTTTCTAGGTTCCGAATTATTCTAGAATTTGAGTTTCTGTGCCTCTGTTAAGAATATTTTGAGGTATTTAGGGTTGTTTCGTTAAATTCAAGACATTTCCTTACCACAATAAATGTTAAAACAGGACTCCCAGAGGACAGAATCGTCAAAAACGGTACTACTTTGAAGGCGATTGAATTCTCAATTCAGAAAAGTTTTGTTTTGGACGTTCCGCCGAACCAATCTTCTGTATCCAGATGATATACTTTACTTACATTGAACCATGGCTCTTTCGGCGTCGTCGATCTTGGCCTGGAGGTCCTTGGCGTTCAATTCGAGTCCCTTGCGATGTCTGTCAATGTGAGCTGCGTGTTCTTGTTCTTGCTTTACTTCCTCGGCAAGACGATCAGCATCCGAAGCAGCCTAAAAGGGAAAGTGAGAAAATTTCGATGCTAAGATTAAGTATAGTTTTTTTGGTTGTGAAGAACAGTAATGTTAGCTCATCAGATTTTGGATTTGAATTCTAGAACTAGAAATTTAACTCAAAATTAACAGAAGATATAGTCTAATTCAATAGGAATAATGGAGTGTTACTTGCGTATTTTAAGGATATTTTGCGTATATTTTAGGTTTTCGAATACTTTCCCAGCCATTTTCAACGAGATTCTTTTTTTAACACTCAATTATCATTCTTGAATAGAACTATACTTATATAGTGTTTTCAGGGAACTAAGAGATCTTGTCTGCCTACTTGTCCGAGAAAGAGTATTTAGCAAGATTTGTCAGAAAAAGTGTGGCGACAGGGTTCTTTATTTTTCTAACACGGCATGTTTACTTTTGAATTTGATTGTACTAACCTTTCTGGCGCGTTCTTCGGATACCTTCAGTTCGTTCAGGCATTCTTCCAATTCGTTCTATAAATATATTAAATAACCTATTTTTATATTATTTCTACATACTCTTGCAATCTGTACATTATTCTCAACGTTTCTCTTCATGGCGGATAAGGCGGCGTTGCTGGCGATTAACTCAGCGTTCTGAGATTTAAGGTCGGCATGGTCCATGTCCAATTGCTTCTTGTGCTGAAAATATAAATGTTCAATAAAAATACAAATATATTCTAAAGAGCTTTCCCAAATGTATATACTTTAATAGGTAAACACTTGTTTTGTAAGATACTTTTACAAAGTATAAGGTGATTGTTCTTATAAATAAAAACCAGCCCGATCTGTGCCGATTATCGGAAATACAGGTCCGGAGAAGTTCAGGCCCGTAAAACTTCCATACCACACCTTCCAAAATTCAAAGTCAAATTTAGTTTTATTTCACTAACTCTGTCGGTGGCTTCGATTCTCTGGGCGAGGTCTTCGGATTCGGCGAGGGCAACGGCAAGTCTCTTCTCGGCGGCAAGGTAGTTCTCGCGGATTTCTTCACGGCGTCTTTGTTCTTCGTCAACTTGAGATTGGAGCTCCTTGACCTGAACAAACAAGGCTCAAACAAATATAAACAATGATTGTTTTGAAAAATGGAAAACTGTAAGAAATATTTTTGGTACTGTATATTATGTTACTTCGATTATTTTGCATAGACACATTTTAAGTGTTCAAAATCTGTGCAAAAATGAAAGTATGGTATAGTCTATAACAAACAAAAGACCGCAGGGCGCGGTGGTATACATAGACTTCCGCAATTGCGTATTTGTCTTTTTCTGGATATGATACAAAATAAAACTAGTACAATAATATTTTCATGACAACAAATAAAAATTGCGCTTCAAACCATTTAATGGTTTTTCACTTTTGCCATAGAACCAGTGATTTTTCAAACCTGACACAACACCGCGCACCGCAGTCTTCTTTTTGTTATGGACTATAATAATTGTCTGATAATATTCAACTTACTTGGTCGAAGAGCTTCTTGAGATTCTTCTGGGCATCAACGTTGGCCTTGTTAGCGTGATCGAGAGCGATTTCGAGATGGTTGATGTCGCTTTCGAGCTTCTTTTTAGAGCGGAGAAGTTCAGCCTTGCTCTTAGTCTCGGTCTCGAGGGAAGCCTAAACAACTTAAATTTATCTAGAATCCAAGGTTATTATAATTTTGCATGACAGATTCAAACGTATAATTACAGAATGAATATGATTAAATATGCGAATAATATGGAATAATATGCGGGTGCTTTAGCCTCGTGGTTCCCTGCGGTATCTGAATTCGTGAGGATCTGAGGTTGTGGGTTCGACTCCCCGTAGCTGACTAAGCTGCTTGAGAAACCAGCAGCTTATTTATCCCATATTTCGTACACCCGAAAACTGAATGTTAGAAAGGAGCCGTCTCTGCTCAGAAGATTCCGGAATGAATGGCCGAAAACCTGCATCGAAGAAATCTACTACTATTGTGTGATATGTGCGATTACAGGAAATAAATAATTAAATAACTTATGATTAAATCCTTTTTAGGTGTTTTTGAACTATATTCTTACTAACCTGGATGGATTCGAGGGCGCGTTGGTGGTTCTTGCGAGTGTTCTCGAATTCTTCCTCCTTCTCTTGAATTCTCTTCTCGATCTCGGATCTGATCTGTTGGACTTCGATCTGAGAGCGGAGAACCTTGGATTCTTCGGCCTCAAGAGCGGATTCGGCCTCATCAAGAGCGTGTTGGAGCTCTTCCTTCTCGGCTTCGAGTCTCTTGACACTCTTCTGCACGTCGTGATAGGTACGTCCTCCCTGGCTAATTTGTTCGTTGAGATCTCTGATTTCCTGGGAATATCCCTAAAAACATTCATATTTAGTATTAAAAAGAACAATTTTTTAAATTTTGAGACTAAAAATCTAATTGTAAAGTGTAAACATATACGTATAAAACCAGTGAATACTTTGCTTGTAAACTACTTTTAAACTAACTGAATAATGAAATAAATTTATTCTTTTTCGTAAAATAATATGAGAATAATATAACATAATATTGTTAAATAAAGAATACTTTTTCATAACGTTTTAGAATATTTCTGTGAAAGAGTGACAAATATGTTTCAAATTGTAATCTTCTTACCTTATTCTCGCGTCTGAGCATTTCGATTTGCTCGGTGAGGTTGTCCATGGCAGATCTGAGCTTGAAGACTTCGGTGCTGGTATTTCTGGAGTCTCTGGTTGTGGCATCAATCTCCTTCTGGATGTCGTCGACCTTCTTCTTCCAGTCTTCAACAATCTTGTCGAATGCCTTCTGTTTCTTTTCCAAAGAGGCAATGACAGTCAGATGCAGGTCAACGTCGGAGCGAGCATCTTCGGTTTCTTGAAGGAGCTTGCCCTTAGCCTTCTCCAGAGAGATCACCTTGTTCTGGACTGATGAGAGGGCTTCCTGGAGATCCAAGACGCGAGCCATCTGCTTGCGCTTAAGCTCCTCGACCTCGTCGGATCCAACAAGTCCTTCTCCTTCGTAACGGGCCTTCCATTGGGATACTTCGGAATTGATACGGCTAAGTTGTCGTTGAATATCGTCCTTAGAGTTGATTTCCTCCTCAAGCGCCTCGTGGCACTGTTCGATCTCGTGTTCGAGGTTCTTGCAGGTAGCGTTGAGGTCTTGGCGTTCGCGTGTCTCATCTTCGGCAGCCTTCTTGGCCTCTCCAAGTTGGCTTGAGATGGCAGTCTTGGCGCGATTGATGGTATTCAATTGAACCTCAAGTTCTTCAACCTGGCGGAGAAGATCTCCGTTGTCGTTGACCAAACGTCCTTTAGAGCTAGTGTACTCGGCAATGTGACGAGATTGTTCGTCCACCTTCTGCTGGAGTTCAGAAACTTGAATTTCATATTGCTTAGCAAGACGTTCCTGTTCAACACGAGCCTTTGATTCTTGGTCTACTTGGACATTGAGGTCGTCCAGCTCCTTTTGGATAACTCCCTTCTCTTTGTCCAACTTAGCCTTGCTCTTCTGGAGTCCGTCGAGTTGGTTGGTAAGGTCAGAGACGGCATCGTTGTTCTTCTTTCTCAGAGACAGAAGTTGGTCATCGTGTCCCATATGTCTCTCCTCGAGCTCTCTTCTGGCCTTGATAAGCTCAGATTCCTTCTTCTTGTTAAGCTCTTGTTGGGTCTGCATCTGGTTGTTCTGCTCATCAAGACGGTCGTTAAGGTCATCAAGCTCTCTCTGGAGTTCAGATCTAGCTCTATCGGCCTTGGCGCGGGTCTGGCGTTCGTGCTCGAGTTCATCTTCGATTTCAATGAGTCTTGCGGCATTTTCCTTAGCCTGACGAGTGAGTCTGTTGGCCATGGCTTGTTCATCTTCAATTCTTACTCCGATAGCATGAATGTCTGATTCCTTTCTCTTCAAAGAAGCATCGGCATCCTGTTTGATAGCAGTCAATTCATCGATATTCTCTTGAGCGGCCTTCAATTCTCCCTCAACCTTTCTCTTTGCCTTTTCTGTTTCGGAGCGAATTCTCTTTTCGCGTTCTACGGATTCTTCCATTTCGTCAAGAGTCTGTTCCA
Organism: Phasmarhabditis papillosa; assembly: GCA_034691345.1. Classification (NCBI taxonomy): domain Eukaryota; kingdom Metazoa; phylum Nematoda; class Chromadorea; order Rhabditida; family Rhabditidae; genus Pellioditis; species Pellioditis papillosa. The sequence continues at coordinate 10,270 of JAQGAV010001698.1, forward strand.
ACTTGGCCTTGATGCGGTTGGCCTGGCCGGCCTTGGCTTCTTCGGCTTGGAGATCATCTACCAGTTGGCGTGCGGATTCCTCCAAGAGCTTCTTTTCTTTGCTGAGTTTGCCAATGGCTTCATCCTGAGATTGCATCTCATCTTGAAGGGAGTTGATCTGGTTGTTCTTGGCGTCCTTCTCTTCAATAGATTTCAAAAGACCTGAGTTGACAGATTCGATGCTCTTCTTAAGGTTTTCAACCTCTTGCTGGGCCTTCTTCTTTTGCTTCAATAGGTCAGCATTCTTGTCTTCTTGTTCTGAGAGCTTGTCTCCTGAATCGTTCAATCCCTTTTCAAGCTCCTGCTTGGCAGAGTTCAATCTGTTGAGCTTGTCCTCAATAGCGGCAGATCCACCTTGAGTCATCTCCAATTGCTCCAAAAGTCTTGATTTGTCAGCCTGGAGTTTGTTGTAAGCTTCTTCCTTAGCCTTGCGTTGAGCGGCAATCTTAGCAGCAGTTGCTTCAAGAGCCTTCTGTTCCTCAGCCATCTTGCCCATTTCTTCGGCCATCTTTCCACATTTGAGTTGAGGACGGAGCTTTCCGAAAAGAAGGAACCAATCCCAGGTACGTAGGATGCACCATGAACGGATGTTTCTCTGGAGGATAACGTAAGCATTGAGTTGTTTTCTGCGGGCTCCAGCATCTTCGACAGCCTTGTACCAGCGAATAGCAGATTGGAATCCAGTGATGATGTCATTGAGTTTTTCATCACGAAGATCTTCAATGTGGGCAACGACTCCGGCCTTGAAGAAGACCTTAGTGTGTCCCACACGGAATTGTTCCTCATTCAGTTTTCCTTCGTTAATGAGGGCCTGGAGAATTCCTCCAGCGTTGACCTTCATATCATTGGTGGCCTTTGCTTCCTTGGCAGCCAAGATAGCGTATCTTTGCACGAAGTCGGGGTGGAGGGTTCTGTTGGGGAATCCCTTACGGCAAATTCTGATACCTTCGAGCACACCGTTACATGTGAGCTGGTTAAGTACGAGAGCGGCATCAATGACTCCGGAGGCCTTCTTTTCGTTGGGGATGATACAACGGATGAAGTGAGGGTGAGTGGAGTGGAGCATAGTCATGAGCTTGTTCAAGGACTCTCTGTAGAGCATAGAAACGGTCATGAAAGATCCAGACTTTCCCTTCTTCTTTCCACCTCCGGCTGAAAATAGTTAGTTAAAAACAGTTTTTGTCATCAATTTAATAAATTTATATTAATAAATTAGTAAAATAAGTTTTACGCGAAAATATGAAGAATTAGCTCTATTTGTAGATAAATCGCTCTACTAACCCTTAGCCTGAACGGCAGCTTCTTCCTGAGTGGTGTAATCCTGCCATACTTCTACAAGAAGGTCGTTTCCCTTGGAGGCCTTCATGACAGTGACAACGGTGTCGTTGAGGGGGTCCTTGTTCTTCTCGAGCCAGTTGGTGACGTTGTATCTTACAGTACCAGCATAATGGCGCATAGCAAAGTGAGCCTCGGCCTGCTTTCCCTTTGGTGGCTTGGGCTTCTCGAAGTTGGGGTGTTTGCCCAAATGTTGCTCGACCAATTTCTGGGCCAAGGTCATGTCAGTAGCCTTGGGTACGATACACTCTTCATCGAGCATAGAGATGATACCGAGAGGCTAAAATATAGTACATGTTAGATGGTTTTTAAATGATTGTGTTGATTGCAAAAGTGGATCCTAGAAAATAAGCGTGTTCCCAACAATATATTCTGTGAAGAAAATTAATTTCATTGAATTTGGCATTATTTCCATAACAAATATAAATATAAAAACCCACCTTCTCAATGAGTTCAATACAGGCCTGGAGATCAAGACCGAAATCAATGAAAACCCAGACGATACCCTCACGGGCGTATTCTTCCTGCTCGAGAACGAACATGTGATGGTTGAAGAATTGTTGGAGCTTCTCGTTTACGAAGTTAATCCAGAGCTGTTCGAAGGAGTTGAACTAAAACACAAAATTAGTAACTTTCGGGAATATGCAAACTTACATCGAAGATTTCGAAACCAGCGATATCAAGTACTCCAATGAAGTAATCACGAGAGATACCTTGTTGATCAAGAGTAAGATTACACTTCTTGACCAGCCAGTGGAATACTCTGGCGTAAAGTCCCTTAGCCATAGCTCCAATAGCCCAGTTGACTTGGTCGACGTTCTGTCCCTTGGAGACCCATTCAGTTCCGACCTTTACTCTTGGTGATACAAGAGCCTTTAGGAATTGATCAACATCAATTCCGTACATAGCACAAGCACGCTCGGCATCATCTTGACCATCGGGTTCGGCTTGTTCTTCACGAGGTCTTTGCTTGAATTTCATGGCTCCCGTGTGCATGTGAGCGGCCATAAGACGGTAACAATCCATCTTCTCAGTTTGGCTGAAGTTAAGGATGTCGAAAGCTTCATCGGTAAGTTGGAATTCCTCTGTATCATCGATACCATCAATGGCGAGTTCAGCTTGAGCTACGAACCAGTACTCGGAGAGTGGTTTGTTCAACAAAAGTTGATCTTTGAGCTCTGGTTTAAAGTCAGAGAAGATTTGGTAGAAGATATGGTAGCAGCGCTCTCCGGGAGCTTGACGGATGACACGAGACTTTTCGAGGAGATAGTGCTCAATATCGCAAGAAGCAAGACGTCCTTGTCTTGAGAAGTGAATACGGATAAACTTTCCGAAACGGGAAGAGTTGTTGTTACGGACGGTCTTGGCGTTACCGAAGGCCTCAAGTACGGGGTTGGTCTGTACAATTTGGTCTTCAAGAGTGGCCTTCTTCTCCTCAGCTTCTGATTTGGCGGTTTGTTGAGAAGCACCGACGGCAGCGAAGTAGCAAATTACCTAAATTAGTAATTGTTGCAGTTTAGTTATTCATCCAAAGTCTCATATTATATATCATAAGTTCGATAATATAATACCTAGTAAGTCAATTTAAAGAACAATAATTTTGTTTTTCTGTGTATTTGTCCGAAATTACAAATATATTTGGAATTGAATCTTAGTTGATTGAATCGAATTATGGAGTTCATAGTATTTCATGTTGAAAAATCATGTTTTGTTGTGCTTAATCATCCCGAAAATTACGGAAAATCAAAACTGTTATAAAGTCAGCGCCAAAAGAAAGAGTGTTGCTTGCGTATTTTTGGAGAATATTGCGTAAATTTTCGTTTTTTGAAGATTTTACCGAGTCATTTTTAGCGAGATCTTTTTCTTTTTCAACACTCCATTATTACTCTTGGCGCGGACTATGTTTCCTTTACCTTATGAAAATCAGTATTTATTTTCATTATTACCTTCTTGGTGTTTTCAGTCTTTCCGGCTCCAGATTCTCCGGTAATGAGCATAGACTGATTTTCGTGATCTTGGAGCATGTTTCTGTAGGCCTGATCGGATACGGCGAACAAGTGAGGTGGCATCTCAGTACGTCTCTTTCCCATGAACATACGGGCCACCGAGTCGGTGTAGATTGGAAGTCTCTTGTATGGGTTAATTACCACACAGAAAAGTCCAGAGTAGGTCTAAAAATGTAAAATAAATAATATTAATCCCATATTTAGTTTACTATATCATCTTTATCCTTAGCTCTTTATCCCACTAGCAATTTCTAAGATTTGATTGAATAATTCATGGTTTTTCAAACGTAGTTTGAATATTTTTACTAGTTTTGTAGGGTGCATTAGCTTAGTGGTTAGAGCAACGACCTCTGAATCCGTGCTGATCGGATGCTGTAGGTTCGACTCCCCGTTGCTGCAGAAGGTTTGGGAAACCAGCATCTTACTTATCCCATGTTTCGTGCACCCGATTACTGAATGCTAGAAAGGAGCCGTCTCTGCTGTGAAGATTCCGGAATGAATGGCCGAAACCCTGGGCCGAAGAAATCTACTATTATTTTGATACGAGTTATACAGGAAATAAAATACTTAGTAGTTGTTGGTTGAACGGAGAATATTTTCAATCAATTGCTAAAATATTATAATCTTTAAAAGGTGGTTCTATATCATTTCAAAGTAATAATCACTTTTCATCCTATGGTTCCCATTCATCTTTGCCCGTAGTGGACTGTTCCTTACACTTAGCATTACAAGGGTTCTTCACGCGCCGACCCGTACTGTAACTATTGTAACCCGTTCCATTAGAACTAAACACCTGATCTTCCCTATGTTTTGTACTGCTTTTTTTTATGAAAATTAGCTCATGTTTTAGGAAAAAGAGAATTTTTGGGAATGGATACTGTATTTTTTGACGCAATTTTGATAACACAAAGCCACTCGCAGGTTTTTTTCCGAAACGGTGAATTCGACTCGCTGTGTGACCCCCCCCCCCTCTATTCAACCCCTATTCTTCCCTATCAGAATAGTCCCCCATCCCCATTTTTTTGTTGGATAAGATGGCTTTTGGATAAGTTGTGGGCGATAAGAGGGGGCTGTGAGTGTGCGTAAACTGGCTGGTAGGTCCATGCCCTCCGCGCGCCCCGTCGAGGATTCGGCGGCGCAAATGTTTGCACATCTCTTATCCGCCAAACTGTTCCTAGAACAATTCAGCTGCACTCATAGCTCAAACTGACTCAATCAAATAACTTAGAAATTAGAAAAAGTATTTGGTGCTATTGATTGGCAAAAGTTTGAACGCTTCACTTTCATATAGGAAGTTAGAAAGAAACTTATTGGTTTCGAAAATATAGATCGGGTTTAGAAGATTTAGAAAACAGTCTAAATAAATGATTACAATTAGATCGGGGAGTTTGAAATATGCGAAATTGTTTCATTTATGGCCCAGGAAGCTAGAGGTAACAAAAAAGTTCCGTATTGTGTTCGCTTAGACGTTGTGGATTAGGTTATATCTTATAGAAACTATAGTGTTGTTCGGAAGTAAAGAAGATGGGTTTTTTGCTTATTTTCATGATAAAATGCGTATTTGGCAAACATTTGGGGAAAGACGAAATAGACCTTTATGTATTTAACACGGCCTCTTTACTTTTGAATTTAACTATACCATAATTCCTTTTCAATCAAACGAACCCCAAAAATTTTTCAATAAACTTAAACAATTGCTATCAAACTAATATATAGTCGACGGACAACTTGCTTGCAGGTAAAGGACTGCGAATGTTGCGCTGGAGCGCTAATACAGTTGGGTTTCAGTCTATTACCCCATAACATCCGCGCTCTTTTGCAAAACTGACTGTATACCCCTGCAAGCAACCCGTCCGTCGACTATATATATATATATATCACAAAAAACTTATTAATTCCGCAATCTCTAAAATAACGCACGTAGATAAGCATAGCAGCATATCTGGATCTTAAATTCCACAGTACAGAGGCGTCATTCAAGAAAGTCAAGTTGGACATGTCTTCGGTCTTCTCGAACTTTGGAGGGTTCATCTCCTGGATAAGGTCCTTCTTCAAGGTTTTCTGAAATTTAACAGATTAGCTTGGTTTTCATTTTTAAATTTCTTCCATCTTCTATGTTGCATTAACAATTTTTAGATGAATGAGTTGATATCTTTGACAACTACCGAAATATAAACGCTATAATAGAAAGTATTTATTGAATTGTATAAATGTATCTTTTCTTTCTTTTCTATATTGAATAGTATAAACCAGGTCTGCGATCTTGAACAGCTGGAATTTTGAAAAAAAAAGAAAACGGGCCGGCTTTTTCCCGACCCGGAACGAATCAATAGAAATGATAAACTTACTTCCTTTCCGGTGCAGTCAACTACAGTAACCTGCTCTCCCTTGGTGGATTTAATTTCGGCGGCCAAATAACCTTCTTCAGCATCTGGGATCCAACAGTTCTTTTTGGAATCATAAGGTCTAGATTGATCCTGAAAATCAAAATAAAGCAAAGAAATGATATAAGTTGTTAATAGTACGGTTACTGTAATGCAATAGTAACTTCTATACTGATGTCTTCCAGGCTAAGAAAAATGAATTTGAGTCGAAATTGGAAGCTTCAACAAGTGAAATAACCTACCAACACTCATCACTCCGAATAAAGGGAAACAAAAATTACAAATAATATACTAATTAAAAAGAATAAGACTATATAATACTATAATTAATAAATACCTCTAGAATCTGAGCTCTGGATCGCTTAAGATACTGCCATCCTGGATCCTTTTCATTCTCGTTCATCGACATGATTGGCTCAGCAACAAGGGGTTATGGGGCTCCACTGACTACTGTCTGTATTCCGGCAAGCACCCGGCTAGAAATCTCAGTTAGTCCCCCCTAGAGGATAGCTCCGCCTCCTCCTGGATAGTGCGCCCCCAGCCGACGACGACACCGCAACATCCACTTGAGATGCGCGCAGCGGCAGCCAAGCCGCCAACTGTAGGCAAATTACCGGGAATTGGCAAATTCGAACTATTATAATGGCAATTGGCAAAAGATAACAGGAAAGTTAAGAGATTAGCTAGTATTTGGTCGGGCCTGGCACGGTCTGGAACACACTAGGCCATCGTTGTCTAGTGAGGTGAATATTTCTTGGAGCATTTCTAGTTTTTGAATTCCAGATTTTTTTATTACACAGTATTCATTCAGGTAGTGTTCTGAGAAATTAAAATGAATCAATCAATATTTATTGCGACTCGTGAATAAGGTGATATAGTCAGAGCCAAAAGAAACTACGGAGTGTAGAGAATACAACGCTCGCTGGGCCCCTTTTGCGAGCACGCCAGCATCTAGCGACTACTCTCCGTTCAATATTGATTGTACTTTGCAAGTACGCACGTGCAATTTACCTGCAGGTGCGGTGGTAATAATTCTAAAAATACGCAAGCGACGCTTCATTATAACTCGCGGCGCTGACTATATATATATAGCTGACTTGACTAGTTCCCTCCCTTTTTAGGCAATATAAAAATACTGATAACTATTTTCAATATTGTTTAAGAAAGATGTTAATTTGTTTTTTCTATAAATCCTTTTCAGCAACAATCTTATAAGATGATTTCGTGTGTCTTTTGCGCTTATTATGAGTGTTGTTTGCTTTCTATTTCTTTGTATTCAAATAAGAAGAAACGACATAGCTACTAAGATAACTTCAGCCTAATTTCACTATTGATATTATATAAGGAAAAAAGTAGTTTTAGATCATTTTACAATTGAGTACCGGTTTAATGTGCATATGTTACAATGAAGGATTGCACTTGACCAAGGTTTTGGTTCATGTTTGGTTGAATATTCTGGAAAACCTAAACAGTTTTCGCAACTGTCTTCAGTAAAGTATGCAGTTTCGTTCACTCTTTTGATTTTGTTTGTCATTCAACCACTCGAAGTGAGAGAAAACTATTTCTTTAGAATCTACTAACTCCTTGGAAGCTGACAATTTATTGCTTCACGTATTATTGAGAGCATGATAACTATAGTCGAATGTTGTGTCTTAACTATTTAAAAAACAGTCATTTTAGGCATTCAAGATTTATGTTTCGTGCTCCCGACTACTGAATGTTAGAAAGGAACAATCTCTGCTCAGAGGATTCCGGAATCAATAACCGAAGCCCTGCACGGAAGAAATCTACTATTATTCTGATATGAATGATTAAGGAAAATATACACTTTGAAAAACGACTTACGTAAAGCTGCCAGTATACTTTTTTATCTAAGTTTTATTATAAAAAATCCATTTAACGCAGTTAAAACGTTCCAGCAAATTTAAAGAAAACCGCTTCAGGTCATCTGATTGTCCCAACATTATCCGGATAACAAAAAACTCTTGTCACACTTCCAGAAACCTAAAACCCCTAAAAATGGCCTAACTATAGTTGCTAATCTTAGTTTGCCGGGGCTGAAATCACTATCTAAAGTGATCTTCTTTACAAAAGGCAGCAAACATAAAGCGCGCGGGGGACGACGCGCAATTGCGGGAAATACGTAATAAGAGAAAAAAGAAGCAGTGTTGGAAAAGATAAGAGATTATGGGACAGCGAGCAGTAGGGATCTACCGGGAGCTTAGAGAAATCAATATGCTTAAAATGCTAAATGAATTCTTACGATATGCTTCAAAACATACAATGGTGGGGATACAAAATAAACGGTGGTTACATTAGAACTACTGAAAGTTGTTCTAATGTATTGCATCTATAATACATTGTTCGACAGTATTACATTATTATTACCTAGTATTTTAAATGTATTTTATTTCCCCTATCACTCGTATCACAATAACTGTAGATTTCTTCGAGGCAGGGCTTCGGCCAATTATTCCTGAATCTTCTGATAGTGAGCAGAGACGGCTCCTTTCTAACATTCAATTTTGGGGTGCACGAAACATAGGATAAGTAAGGTAACTTAGTTAGCTCCACATACTGACTCATCAATCTAACTCACTGTTTGAAATTGATTCTATCAAGGATTTCGAGAATATCGGATTGTCGCCTGGGAATCTGTACAGGAGCATTAAAACTAGATATTCCAAATTAACTATATCATAGTACTTTATTGCCTGTTATTGCTGTTTCTCAGTATATGAGGTGGGCGCGATTAGTTTGTTGGTTGAGGGATATTCTCTCTGCTAGAATCGACAGTTTAAACTAAGACAGTCAACAAAGCCACATTCCCCAATATACAATAATGATACTGTTTATTGCTCCTTTTAATATTTGGTGTAATTATTACAATCTTTATCATTTGACTATAGGATGTTAACCAGTTTAACTTAAGGTTTGTTGCCAGAACTGTATTATAACCTTTTTTTGAGATTGAGTAATGCTGAACAACATATCAAAAAACAAAAAATACACGATTCCTAATATTAAAGTTTGTCATTTACGCACATACACTGTTGTACAAAACATTTCCAGCAAATTTAAATAAAACCGCTCCAGGTCATCTGATTGTGGAAACAGAATCTGGATAACAAAACAACTCTTTTCAAACTTCCAGAAACCTAAAAACCCAAAAAATAGCCTAACTATAGCTGCTAATCTTAGTTTGCCGGGGCTGAAATCACTATCTAAAGTGATCTTCTTTACAAAAGGCAGCAAACATAAAGCGC
>JAQGAV010001699.1:0-19294 GCA_034691345.1 Phasmarhabditis papillosa
ACCCCGGGATTACAGACTAGACATTTCGGTAAAATAATTCACTTTCACTCTCTTTCTAAGTAATAATTGTGTTTATTGCAAAGGACAAGTCTATCTCAAAACATAGAACATGTCACGAGACACAATTTGCAAGGCTATATCGGTCCTACGCAGAGCATAATCCTTGCTGAGTCCAAAAAAGCTCAATACGCCTGGAACTATAAAATATTTCTAAAGATCCCGTGACTCACTACCCCCTCTAAATTCCTTAAATTCCCCCTTTTATTTTTCTATGTTTTCTTGACCCGATCCGTTCGTTCATCTCACTCTTTTTGCATTGCAAACTTGCATTTGATTGATCGCAAAGGGTCCTGCACACCCCCACAAAATGTACCAAAATACCTCCTTTTAGTAACACCGCGACTTAGTTTCCTTATTAAAATAGCCACATATCAATTATAACTATTTAAAAAACAACAACGGCCGTTTTTGTACGCATTTGGTTGTCTCGTGGTACCAGCGGTGGAGTGACAAATATATTTTTCCGCTTGCTAAAAGTGATTACATAACCTCGTGGGGCAGACGGGACGATCACGTTGTTTAACGGCAAACACGTCAGCAAAAAGGAACAAAAATGACGTCTACACCGGCTGAAGGCGAAACATTTCTGTATTTGTTAACTAGCCCGGAAAGAATGCTATTTTGGGAAAACGGAAACTATAAAAATGAATTTTGTAACATCTAATTCGGTATTTCTTTTTCTTGAGCAAAAAGTTTACAAAGTGTTTCTGGTGAGCCCAACAGTTTTCAAATGTTCCAAATCTCATTCAAAGCAATGGTGGGATTTCCACGGACCAGCCCGTGCTAACCCTTTTTAGTCAATCAACACTTTTATATGAAGATCCAAAGCAAGCTTGACAAATCACTGCAGCAGAGCGAAGGTCAAAAACACATATACTAATCCAGACTCTTCAAAAATGTCTATATTTTGCTTCAAAAGAAGTAGATTTTGCAAACGGCGCTCGCTTATTGCACATGACATTCCATCAGTCAACTTCACTAAGACTACTCTCTTTAACGGATCATGTGAGATCAAAGCAAACCTGCTGTAGTCTTATCAAAGTTCATAAGAATATTACAAGAGCTTACAATTGTTGCTAATTTGCAGTCTTATCAGATAGGGAATCCGATTTTCCATCTTTCCATCCTAGATCGGGATCAACTTTTGAAAGAACCTTAAGCCCATATCCAGGAGTTGGAATTTCTGGGTTCGGCCCCGGGGCGAGGGCTGCTAATTGGAAACTGAACTCGTTTCCACTCCTTCTCATTTCATGAAGAAAAATAAGTCCTGAATATCGGAACGGGCCGGCCCTGATATATATTTTAACTTTATGAGTCGATTATTTCGTAATTCTTTTTGTTTTCCTGTTCCTTCAAACGGGGGTTATTTTCCGGGTTTCGGGTTTTAGCTCCAACTGACTTGTCACAGCTGCCACCTGTTTCTAAAAAGCAAAGAAATTCTGCAAAATCTCAGCCGAAAAGTAGAAAACGTCGTGTGTGGCACATAGATAGTTGCGTCATTGAGCAGGTTGAAGTGCAAACTTTTCATTTTGCACAACCAACGCGTTCTGTTTGGAAGATGAATATCCTGTATCAATAGCTAGGATTCAAACATATTATCTTTCGCATCCCTCCAGGTTGCTACGTTGAAACCCGGGTTCTTGCAATAGACTATGTTTCTAACCATTTGATTTGCGCTTGGGATCAGTGAGACCCTCATACGTACCGAGCTACCGGTATAGCTTCAAAATGAAGTCTACAAACTTTCGGGAAACTTTCAGCCAAAACTTTTCTAATTTCTTTGATGTCTATAATAGCGACATTACATATTGGAATTCCTATGCATTGGTAAGTTTGCTTGTTTTCAGGATCTTTTTTTGGTGGAACTTTGAAAAACCAATTTCGTTCTTAGTCAATTTTTAGAATTGAATAACTATATTAACCCTATACATGTAAAGTTAATATAACGCTTTTAAACTAACAATAAGTAAAAAGCCTGAAATGCCACAAATTGCTATTTTCGAACAAATTTGAAACCATGAAGCTCGCGCCATTCTAAATTGAATTAACCACGCCCACAATGCTCCTCGAAGGCTTTGATTCCGAATATATGACCTAATAACACTAATTTAGTTCATTTATGTTCTAACATAGTTCATTTCATAGCCCTTATGAGAGCAGTGTCTTGGGCGTTTTCTTTGATCGAGCTTACTTCTATAAGAACCATATTTCTCAACAAATAATGCTCATTTTCAAATATATTGTACTTTTACAGTAGTTATATTAGCTCTGAGAAATCAAACCAATCGCATTTTTCCGTCAATAAATTTAAGCCGAAGCTCTTTGAAGCTCCATTTGGAAAACGAGCCTACGCCCCTCACCTTAGAGATCAGTTTGTTTTTATTGAGTCTAGCAAGTTCTATGTTCTTTGTTTTCAAATGTTTTATAAATATTTAAATACATAAGTATTGTAGGTACCCCCTTCGGTTTCTAAATGTTCCGACTTCGCTTCTTCTGTCTTCTGGTTCTCTTATCCGTGTTAGGAGCTTCGTTAGCTTCACCGCTCTATATAAGAAGAGCTCCGCTTTTAATCAAGAGAATCACACAACCAAGACAGTTATATCCACTTTACAATGATGAGGTAGGTTAGATCTATATTATAGTCCGTATCACAAGCTAGCTTTCCAGCAGAGTAATGTGGTGAGCAGCGGTGATATATAAATGAGTTTTACACTTTACGATTCACCGCCAGGTACCTAGCCTATTGTTGGAATTAAACGGAATATGATAGTAGTAGCAACCAGGAATATCAACTTCTTTGTCTGGGCTAAACTAGCTGTGTTTGTTCATAACTTTATTTAACAGCTCATATGGTTTTTGAGAGTTTTTGTAAACTGTTTTACGCATGGAACAGTTAGCTTAATCGGGAATCATAGCAGAGATAAACCAACGGAATCCTGAATTCTGCCCTTTAGGAAACTTAGACCACCCAATCTTTAAAGTTCTCAAAAACACTTCCGAAATTATAAACAGGAAACACTTTCGAAAATTTGTTCGTTTTATGATTTCTAATCTAAATGCTATTCCGCTTCCCTGAGCGGCGGTGACGCAACGTTTTTGGAATTGGACTAAAGCCACCCAGAAGCCGACTAAACGTCACGTAAAACACTAATGCTATTGTCTAATTTGGCAATATTTTGTAGTTGAATAATAAAAAAACATGTACTAAATAAAAACTAAATTACGGTTCATTTGAAGTATGTATTGAACCCAACAGAGCCGTTCAGAATCATTTTCAAAAAAAAGTAAATGCTTTTAGTTGTATACATTAAAATCTGAAACTGAATTCAAAATATTTGAGTTCAGGATTTGCAATCGGCCCCACTATTTAGATTCGGCCAAGCACGTCCAGAATAGGGCAGGGAAAAGCTGGCCCGTTTCTCAAATTTTCGGCCCTGGTCCAGACTTAAATTCAAACGACGTCTTTTAGCAACCACGTGTTGAGCGAGACCAGTTCAAATCAAAAATAATATATAAAATTGCCAAATAGTATCCTTTTGCTTTTAGGATGATGTTGTTTCCTTCACTCCTTACTTCCGAAAACGGCGTTCGCAGCCAGTACTCGACTACACGGATGAGTTCTCTGCCGATCCGTTTGATGTAAGTTATAACAGTTTATAAAAGACCGGCACGAATTATCGGTCCTGAATTTCATGAACAGAAGCTCGAACACAATTACATTCTGTTAGAAGAGATAGATTGTCAGCGCAGTATCACGAGGGGCAGCGGTGTTATATAAAAATGAATGTATTCTTGAAGAAACCGCTTCCAGTAACCGAGTAGTATCTTGTTTTTTGAACACCGCTGCCCTCCTGGATGCCGCAGTAAATATGTAGCTGTGTCGCCAATTATATTTAGCATCATAACTTTTATTTCAAGCGGTATTAAACTTTTACTGATCCATGTACGTCAATTTTCTCAATTTCAGATTTCTTTTCCCCGCGGACCCCGTGGAGACCCCGATTTTGGCTACTGACGGCCGCCGTTAGCTTCGTTAGATACTCAATTAACTTATTTCACCCAAAATAGCTTATGATTCCTACTACTAAACCTAGCTTTATCTTAGAAAATAATCTGTTAATCCCTAAAAAAACTGTATTTTCCCCACAAAATGACGATTCCCCCCGTTTTTTCTCATATCAAATGGTCTCATTACCTGTGATCTGCAAAATTCATCTAAAATCCAAATAGAATCTCACTTTTACATTAATCAATAATACAATAATAACCACGAATAAATTATGTTTTGTTGTTTGTTGACGGTTTAATTGAGGGTTAGGCGTGATTTATATGCACAAAACTATTTGTAAATATTAAGAATTGTCAAAGTTACTGACTGAATTGCTGGAAACATGAATAATATGTTAATTAGAGGTTGGAAGTTAAACAGAGCCCCGCACCGCCGACAACGGCAGCCGTTCCGATAATTCTTGAAAAAGCAATTGCCGGCCGGCCGCGGGGAAACACTAGTTAGTGAAGTTAAACTGAATTTTGGCTAGAAAAAACAATAAACATGCTATAATATCGCAAAATTAAACCTAGTTACTTTATTGCTGACCTTGTTGGGTTGGTTACCCAACAAGGACTTACTGAATAATAATGCTCCTGCCTATATAATCAGTCAAAGAGCAATCGTTCATTTCTCTCGATAGGGATAGTGAGTCTCTCACTTATTCAATAATAAATAAACATGGTCAGTCATCATAAATTATCATAATTTCTTTAATGGTGCAAACTCAGATAGGCACTGGTCGACTATCTTGGGAGATTCTTGTTTTGAATACTTCAGAGATTCCAAATCGAGCCGAATCCTTACTATGATGGCTATAAAGATAAGCACTTGCTGCTTTGTTCTCTTTTCAAAAAACTTAAACAACCTTGTAAATTATAATTTATTCTCAATAAAATGACTAGTATACTTTGAGTAAAAGACAATAAAGGCCACACTGACAATTTATGATATTATGAGCATTCAAAATAATAAAAGAGAAATTCATAAAGCACCATTTATATATCATCAAAATGAAAGAATCCGGCTGAACTGGGGCCGGGTGGGGGCCGGTTCTGCCGGTTCTGTTAAAGGACTATGTTCAGCAGCAACAGAGAGAAACCTGTAGGGGAAACTGCAAGGCGGGTGGTTATAAAATAAAATACGCAAAAGCATTAAATAGCACTGCGTAAGGTCATATATATTAGTGTCTGCAAGAAGTATCTCGCTTTTTATAGATAGCACTCCTTAATGAAAGGATGTGTAGGGACCGAACTGCGAAGGGGGAGGGAGGGTTGCTCCAAAAGTTCCGAATTACTCTGAATGTTCATTGATGGATTTTATTTGGGAGCACCGTGTGTAATTATCTGGGGTGTTGTAAAATTAAAATTCAAGGAGATTCTCGGAAAATATACCGGTCTTCTATTCATTTTCATATAACACCCCAGTATAATCATATGGCTCAGATTTTGAAAGAACAAAATCTCAAATTAAACTTCTCGATATCTTTTCTGGAACTTTTGGAACTTTACAGGATGATAAATACGTCATTTTTCCAAATGAACATCATAAACAACTATACTAAATGCACATAAATGGTAGATTCTATAATCAAAGGCAATTTAAAGCAATGAAAGAATAGTTATTTATATATATAATAAGAGGAGCTAAATAAGCTGAGTACTGACTTCTAGGCAACGGTATTTCTTTTGAACTTCACCCGATATTTACAAATAAAATTGCACAACTAAGGAATAGCTGCCTGTCACTAACGATTTACAATGGACAGAGGCGAGTCATTCGCAAGATCTATTTTGAATCTGTAATTACGCCGAAGAGAATCCGGACTCATGGAAGAATAGTTGTAGTCATCCAGGTCGTAGTTGAACTGAAAGGAATGAATATAGATTGTCCTTGAGCTATATGTAGTATGTTATAGTCTGTGGATGAAGTATAGGAACACCCTGGCTGGGTGCCCGGGCAGTTGAGAATTGTTGCCTGGGCAGGCGGGCACCCTCCCGGGTGTTTCTATACGACAGCTACTGCATCAAAATCTTGGTTTACAGACCAGTATCCTGGATAGAAGCGGAGTCAAAAAGCTATTAATTCACCAATTCTCCATATGTTTTTATAGAACACCGCTTCTACCTATGATACGGGGCTCACACTAGTGCTCCGTATTATAACTAGATAACTAGTTTTAAGCTTTGAGTCACCGCAAAGTAGCAGGGGCTCGTATTTGACAAGAACACCAGGCCAACCTATGCCCTCGCTAGACAGCGAACTCCGTCTAAGTTAAACTGAACAGGTTTGTCCTTGAATTAGAAATGGACTAAAATTTTCAGCTTATTTTTATAATCTTAACTACAGTAACCCACCCTTCTCGGCGACATATTTGTATCTCTAGGACTGTGCCATGGAGCGTTAATAGGCACGTTGATTATTCTATTGGTCTGAAATAAATTAATAAATAAAAACTTTATAAACAAAACGCCATGCCAGTCCACCTCAAACGCTAACTTCGTCTATTTTTAATAATAGTTAGAGTTTGGCTTCCATCGCAGCATACTGGGCCGAGCAGCGGTGGTATATAAAATGAATAATATTCGGTGGATTGGGAGAGTTTGTCTAAAGTACATTCATTTTATATAACGCCTCTGCTGCCCAAGATACTTCGCTGGAAACCTATATCTACATACATAATATAATAAGTTTTAATATTTAAACCACTCTTCATGCTCAATTAGGTTAGTAACACTTTCTATACCTGTTTTTGTTGCTTTCTTTACGACTTTTTTCACAATTTTCTAAATTGTAAACACTAGTTTTGTTTACTTTAAATAGATTTAAAATGTAATTATGTTAATATAATTATAATAATGACAATCAAAAATAGTGATGGGAAAAGTTCACAAACTATTTGCTGTGCTTAAATAATACTTTACCTATTGTCGCCATTTTGGACCCTAAAATTAAGGCTAAGAATTTATCCTTCATGGCCAAGTGGTAAGCAGCCTAGTCTCTCACCAGGAAAGCCCGGGTTCAAACTTCACCAAGGATGTATCTTTTGTAGGGTTTTTGTGGGTATTAAGAGAGATATCATACCCGGACAAAATTTTAAAGTTATAAAGCTTGGAGGTTTTTTGAAATTCACTTTTGGAACCTGACTGGTTCCAAAAGTGAACCCGAAATACAGAGACTAGAAACTTTAAAGAATCCAGAAACCCGAATATTCGTGGTCCCAAAATTCCCCACATCATATATCCAGCCATATTTAAAATCAATCAATGGTTCATCCTACTTACCTTCTTGGGAGTTCCAGTGACTCCTGCCACCGGCTTCTTTACCGGTTCCGCAGCCAACTCCACAGATTCCCTTCTAGTTGGGGAGATTGAGGCTCTCGGAGTGCTGTTCGGAGTAATTGTCGGACTTGTACTAAGCGAGTTTTTCTTGAAGGTTTTTGGAGTAGTTAGGGTGTTTTTCTCATCAACTTCGGCCGTTATAGCTTCTTCCCATCTGTTTTTGGCCTGCAATTCAACTCGTTAATGCGTGCTAAATGAAATTTTTGTCGAGTTTTTCTAGTTTTTAATTAATAGAGCATATATCAATACCCCCAGAGACCCGGGTTGTTTTGATGGGTTTATTATAAACTTCTGTGTACAGTCCAATTCAAGAGTAATAATGGAGTGTTGCTTGTGTATTTTTAAGAAATGTTGCCTTTATTTTCGTTTTTTCCAAACATTGGGGCCATTATCAACGAGATTCTTTTTTAACACTCCATTAATACTGAAGCATACCCTCTATTTATTGCTAGACTTTACTTAATTAACACTCTAACTTGACTTCCGTTTTCTAATTCATTCCGGTCTTATCTACGAAATAATCTTTTAAGGAAGAGAATCTGCTTCCGAAGTGTAATTACATGCTTAAATTGTTGTTAATCGGAAAGACGATAGAACAAAGAAGAATTGGTGTTCCATTGTTTAAAAGGGGATTGGAGAGTAATTGTATTTTAAGTAACTTTAGTTTATAATATATTGTTTATCTTATATCTTATGTTACTTCGAGGGAAATCAAGTTTTAGCATAGCTCGATCTGTGCAACTGAGTTTTTTCGAATGATGCGGTTGAAGCTTTCCAGAGAAAAATTAACTTTAATTTCAAAATGAGAACTCAATCCTTTAACCCCACTGTCTCAGATGGCGATACTTGAGCATGGGTTGGAATCTTGGACTTAATTTTCAGCTTCCCGGCGGTGAGCCTGACACCCAAACTCCCACCCGTGAGCCCAACATATAATCCCTGTTATTTAGACTAACGCACCTGTGCAAATGCTGGATTCCTCGTCTTTGGCTTAGTTTCGGGGGAGTTGCTTCCTGGAGAAATGGAGCTAGGCGAAGGTATTGAAGATGAAGACATTGAAGATATTGGAGAAGATTGTGAGAAGGAAGAGCAATAAGAGGGAGCGTCCATGGGGGAAGTGGATCTAGAATATATATATTTATATATATAGTATTTATTATATTTACTAAAAGAAAATGCTAGAAAAAAGCCGTCCCCGCTCAAAAAATTATGTTATGAATGGCCGAAAATTAGTTCATTTCTAAAAAGAACCATAAAAGTGCAATATTATGATAGCCTTTGTAAAGTATTTCAATCGCTTACTATTATATATTATTATAGTATAATATCTCATGGTTAGTATTGTGTTTAGTTATAATAATTTCTTAATAATGAATGTGTAAAAAACCTGAATACAAACTCCGCCTACTAAACCAAAAACGTTCTTCTACTGTACAAAAACTGAACATGGGTAGTTATTAGGAAAGAAAAATAGTGAATTGACTGTTTTCCATTTAGGACCGGCCTTTTCTTACTGTAAACAGACTTAAAAGTGCGACCTTGCCATTTAAGGACTGTGAACCGGTTATACAGGATGTGAGTGAGTCATAAGTGAACAGAAAGGAAACAAACAGTCACCGAGTAAAATAGAAAGGAATACTTTTAGGGGGTGTTGAGACTTTTTGCAAAAGTTGTTAAATTTATTAATTTGTGCAAAAAGAAGGACAGAAAAATATAACAGGTTTCTTAATTGAGGGGTTAAGACTGCATAAACCTTCTTCAGTGGAAATTTTTTGGGCGAGGCAGTTGAACGGGCACCTTTTACAGAATTAATTAACTTTTGTTTAACCCTTTGAAATTTATTAATACTGAACTAGAAGCCTTTAATATTGTACCTGTTAGTAGTGGGTGTCTCCCTCTTGAATGTATATTTGGATGTCTGTTTTTCTTTTTCCAAAGGAGTAGCTGGAGTCTCTTGTATCTCCGGTTTCTTTCTATCAGCTGCAGTATACCGTGAAGTCGACTCTTTGATGGAAGCGTAGTCGGTTCTGAAAAGAGGATAGCGTGTTGAAAGTGAACTCAATTTTGTCACTTTAATTCCGTAGCTTTTTTAGTAGTTCTTAGAAAAGACTTAACAATACTAGAAAACTATCTCCTTATTAAAATATCTTTATATTTTCAAGTATGAAGACACATAGTTAACTTACTTGATAGAAAGTGGTTTTGGTAGGTTAGCTGCGGATTTTGGCTTATCAGCTGCTGGACTCTTTGTTCTTGTAACCTCCTTTTCAACAGCTGGATCGGCTAATTTGAATTTACTAAAATACAAAAATTGTATAATAAAATACAGCTTTTCAGTTACTTGTTAGAAACACTGCTGGCATTCTTTGGTAGTACAATTGGTGTTCTTTCTGGAATGGGGCTTTGTGTTCTAGCGCGTTCCTTTTCAACTTCAGGTTCAGCTAGCTTAAATCTACTGAAAACAAAAAATTAGTTTCTATAGGGGTTGTATGGTATAATGTGTGTTTTTATTTATGTACGCAACTTCTCTTCTATAAACTTATATGATAATAATAATATAATCGGCGAATTTACTTGCAAATCGAAACGTTAGACAGCTTTATGTGTACAAAAATTACGCTTATTGCTTACACTTGAATTGGGGAAAAAGGCGTTGTTTTCAGTCAATCTACCTTTTTCTAAAAAAGTTCAAGTATTGGGAGCAAACAATTTTTATAAAAATTCCATTAGAAAAATCTATTCAAAAATATTCGAATACTTTCCGAATTTCAATGAATGGCGTCCCAGCGTAAGGTACCACTTATTTGCAAGCAATTTGTCCGTCGACTATATAAATATATATATATAGTCTGCACGAATTGTTTCGTTTTCAACGATGTATACGGAGAAGCGATGTTATATAAAAATGAATGGAAAATCAGTTGATGCAGACTTTTGTTCAAAACTACATTCATTTTGATCTAACACGTCTATATACTGTATAATGCTTTGGGTAACTAGCTCTTCACATAGACTGTACTTGATTATATAACCTAAACCTCATGAGCGCTATATAGTAAATGGGAAGTTTTATATAAATGAATATGAGATCCGTCTCTTTTCTAAAGATTTCATTTCAGCATTCACACCGCGTTTCCCGTATGAAAGATTTGTTTGAACTGCATTATACTTACTTATTAGAAACATTATTAGTTGTTATTGGTAGAGTGCTTGTAGATCTTTCTGGTACTGGACTTTGGGTCCTGGCGCGATCTCTATCAATTATCGGCTCAGCTAAAGCAGAACTACATCGCTCTCGGAATTCTCTCATAGGTGGTCTTTCTGAAGTTGCGCGTTCCTCGCGGGCAACTGGCACATTACCTAAATATTATTATTAATAAAGTTTTATTAATTTAATTACCCATAGTAGGTCTCTTTAGTCCTGAAGTTTCCACAACTGCCCATTTGGACGGAGCTTTAGGCTTGGCCACTAAGTCATTGCTATTGTTGTTTACCTGAAAGTAAGAATGGTTTGAAAATTATGTTTTATAAATGTTACAAAGTCTTGTAGCTATGTATAGTCTGTATCTAGAACTAACAGATCATCCAACCTGGGCCCGGCCCAGGTTGGATGATCATCTTTTCGTTCGTCCGTCACCATATATTTTTTTCAAACTTCATTCAAATCTATATTTTGATTGCTTTTACCCTCATATTATGACCGGCCCGGCCCGCTGGATAGTCTGAGAACTAGTTTTCTAGCACAGTATCCAGTAAAGCAGTGGTGTTATAGGGGAATTCAAAAGTGAAAGTCTTATTTCGCACACTTTTCCGTTTAAAGTTTACAAAATAAGCAACTTTCCCATAAACATACGCAGACGATACGGTGTCTTTAGTAAACTATATATCCTCCATTAATTTTACATAACGGTTTCAAATAAAGTAAGCCCTAAGGGAGTTCTGGAAAGCAATCTGGCCAAAATAGGCTCTGAAAGTCTGCGAAAAAGAAGATAAACAAAATTCCGTTTCCTACACCGTTAACAACTTCAAGTGTTGTTAATATTAGTAAACATTAATCATTATTTTTAAAAATTAACCCAAACAAGAGATGATTGACTAATTAGTTGTCTCGGAAAAATATTAAATATTCTGCTCTATTCTATTCTATTCTATTAAGCAATAATAATATTAATAATAATACCCTCTAACCAACCTCAATCATAGAACTGAACATGCTCTTTGCAGGCGACTTCCTAAAGTCTCTAGTTCTAGGTATAACGGCAGGATCAATGCCCATACTCTTCTGCATTGCGGCAATTCGCGCTGCTGCTGTGCCTCTTGGAATTTCTTCTTCTATTTTCTAAAACAATTAAGATAATTGATTTAATTATATTGATTTTCTAACCTCTTTGGTGACTTTTAATCCATCAAAAGCAACATCAACTTTAGCGGGGGTAACGGGCTTTTCCTGTACTTCCCATTTGAACTGACGCGGTGGTGGCGACGGTTCCGGGGTATATTCCTCGCCGGAGATATATCTGCAAGGAATATAGTTTTTACTATTATTCTAAAAACGTTGTTATAAAAGTTTAGTTTTTTGTACCATCGAACGCCTTTAGAAAGGTTCCAAATATCCCTATTTTCTATTGCTGGAATACAACGTTTTGCAACACCGCGCATCGATTAAGGCCAACGCGATGTAATATAGGTTTTCAAACAGACCAGATAAAGTCTGATTATGGTATAACATTACAAATGGAAGAACAGCTTCGAACAATATATATATTAAAACCAACATACCCATCTTCTCCAGGTGACAAATGATTTCCCCTCGGGGACCTTGCTCTCTGAATTGGCGGTGGCGCCGGCTCCACTCTCTTCATGGATGCATTCCTCAGTTCTTCATCTACAACCAGACCGGATTTATCCTTAGTCTCCGTTTTACGCAGCTTCAGTCCTCCCTTAAATATAATTATTTAACCTATCTGGCCAGATTCCTACTCTAACCTGTATACTCTTAAGGAATTCACCCATATCCACGTCGGTGGGTGCTTTTCCACCTAGTTTCATTAGTCCTGGCGACTTTGCCTTCTGGAAATCCGGCTTCGGAGGAGGCGGAGCCCGCGGAGCGGCTCCCATTCCGGGAGGTGGCGGTGGTGGAGGAATGGAGCCGGGTGGTAGAGGTGGAGGTGGCGGACAACCGGGTAGACCCATTGGGGGAGGAGGAGGGACACCGGACTGGAATGAAGGGCATTAGAATAGTTAGGTAAAATTGTAGTCTGCATTATGAGCTGGGTTTTTAGCGCAGCATCCTGGAGAGATTAAAATGAATGTACGTTTGAAGAAAAGGCTCCCAATGCACCAATTTTCCATTTATTTTTCATATAGCCCGCTGGAAACACATTTCCAGTCATACTATATTTTAGGATTATGGTTATCATTAGGTTTTCAGGGTACCAGGTATACATCTGACAAAGGTTCTACCGAAATATAGGTTTTAAAAAAATTGATTCTCTATTTAGATCACATTTAGAAGAATTGAGCTTTTAGACAAATGAATCAAATAATAACGAGCTAGTTATTTTTGATACAAGTTGAAGAACTTGTATCAAAATAATTACTCTAAACTACATAATCTTCAATCAGATTATATACATAACATCCTGTCATTAATATAAAGATAGTTTTTAAACAGAGCGAAAGTAAAGTTAAGATAAAAAGTTTGTCTAGATGGTTTCTGTGACTAACATCTTCAGAATGAGGTTGTGCAAACTGACAGCCACAGCGATTTGCTGCTTTTAAACCCATTTTGACGCCTACGTCAAAGTAAACAAAAAGAACTGACCGCGAGGGCTGAGAATTTCACGGGCCGGGCCGACTTTTAAAAAAAAAGGCCTGTTCAAGGGTCGAATATTGAAAAACTCGGCTCGCGCAAGGACAATTTTGATGAAAAATCTACTAAAAATTTTGTCAAATAGTGTTCAAATAATCAATAGGTAAAGATTATTCCACTCGTTATTCTTACGGCCGAAAAATAACACTAAAAACTAACTTTTTGGAACAATATCTGCCAGAAAGTGTGAAATAGACCTGTCTAGCGACATGCTTGGCCCAGGAACCGGCCTCTACTTTTCTGACTTTTTGCCTTTCAAAGCTTTCATCATTGTATATTTCCATCATATCATACCACAAACCATATCAACAACTTAAGTTATTCTTTTTATCATAATAAGTTTGTTGTTTCACTTGCTATATAATGTTATCAAAGATTTATTCCCTCCTGAAACCCAAAAAAAAAACTAACCGGTAATGGCGGAACTCTAACCACTGGAGCTGCAGGCTTTCTTTCATAGCTCTTAGTAACAGAAGGACTTCTTTCTACAACTTCATCTTCTTCAATAGGCGACTCCGCTCTCGGAGTTGGAGTCTTCTTTATGCATTGTATCTCCGAACTGATGTCTTCATCATCAGCTATGATCTTAGGCTTAGATTTATCCACAGTCTTTGTAGGCCTTAGTTTAAAACCCTTCTTGATTTCCTGCAAATAGAGGAAATGATGACTATTTTTATCAATAAAATGTTTATTTTTTAGTTTATACAATGTTCTTTTACAATGAATAATTTAACAGTTTCAATAGTCGAATCAAAAGTTCGCTAAGTAAGCAATTTTCTCTCAAAAACATAGAGAAGCCACGGTCTTTTCACCTTTAAACTATAATGCAGCAAGATTATATAGTCAGATTCAAAAGTAATACGGCCGTACTAATAAGCAGGAGTGTTACAATATTTTGTCCGAGTAGGAAGAACAAAAGCAAGTTTGCAATCTGCTGATATCGCGCGCGTAGAATGCAAGCAGACACAGTGTTAAAAATAACGAAATACGCAGCATACACGGTCATATTACTCTTGAATCTGACTATACTCTTATGCCTTAATGGGAACTTAAAATTCTTCTCCAGATTGAAGCCGGGAATAGTTGCTTTGAACTGTTTGCCACTCCACATTTAGGTAAAATATAAAACAGTCAAGTGTAGCTTGACAGTAGTCTTACCGATACAAGTCTAATTTATTATGACTAAGTTTAACTTACATCAAGAATGGGGTGTCCGTTGAACATATTCCCACTATTGATGAAAGTGTAGCTAGATGAACCTGAAAGAACTTGAAATTAGAAAACTTTGATTAATTGAAAAGAAAAACAAGGAACAGTTTAAAAAAAGACAAAAATACATTTATAAAGTTGTAAAATATCATTTGTTGTAGACAAGTTCAATGTAATCGAACAGATGTACAAAATATGTCGAAGAATGAACATCTGTCGAGAAAACGGATGGGTAAAAGATGTAAAAATAAAAAAAAGGGTTATAAAGTTTGTTTTTAAAAACTTTTTCTTATCTGAAGGTAGCAAATAAAAAGCATGATAGGATCTAGAACAAAGTTATTCAAACCTAGAATGGAAACGCTGTATTTATGATAGGATTTAATCAAATATATAGAGTATACATACCACACGGCTCTCCAACGGCCGCAGTTTGGATCAAAGGACTGTGAGCTATGGAATGGTACCAAAATAAACATAAGTTTACTGTTAAATAAGTCCAGGAATCGTGGACCAAGTTTTTGCTATCCGAATTTGCTCTCCATCGTTGCGTTAGGGCGAGGCGAACCGTGACCAAAACTTAGACTACGCGCTATGTGATGAGTTATCCCGCGGTGATGTAAAATTTTCCTTCAAATTGGCTGCGAAATACCTTCCCTCCCTTCTGGCGAGAGAACATTTGAATATAAAATTTTACACCACTGCGGGATAAATACTGCCCGCGCGTACAGTATAGGTTTTGCAACGGACTATAGTTATACAATATAAGTTTAAACGGAAATAGTTAAAATGATTGGATACCGTTTATCTTCAAAACGCAAAAGTTCTATTAGTTTTTGTTGAAATTGAGTTCTCTTGGGAGACGGGTCGATATTGGTTCAAGCCAGCTGTTTGGAAACATCGTTATCTGTGCCTGCGGGCCGATTTTCTGAGACGAGAAACTCCCCCTCAAGAAAAAGAAGTTTATTATCAATATATCATTCATAATAAAAAGTTTATATAATAGATATATAGGAAATATAATAAGAGAAAGTTATTATTATGTCAGGAGTATACGTTATGTAATTATTGTAATAATAACTTTAAGTTAATATGTTTATTGCCAAAGATTAGACTACCAAAGTAGTTTATTATTAGGAAACCACAGTCTTAGGTCTCATAAAACTAACTAAAGGCTTAATATAACTGTTATTAAGAGTTCCATCTCCAGAGCAGGCTGTGTTTACTAAAATTAATGTACTTTTAAAGAAAAGACTCCTAATCTACCCGATTTCCCATTCATTTTCTAATATTACCGTAGCACCCCAGGATACGCTGAAAAGCTGAGCCGAAAACCTAACTCTTGGTACAGACTATATATAAAAATTGATTAAAGGCATGTCTTTTGTTCAAAAATTCCTTCAAAACTTTATTGCACCCCAGATGCCTATATTTCTGTTGCTGTATACATGGCCAAGAAGGCAAAAGCCTTAAAAATAATAGTTATATACTCAGTTAAAGGAGAAAAACAAGCCTAAGTTTAATGAGAAGACAATGTGAAAATGAACTCTGCTTGTCTAAAAGTAGTTGAACAACTGTCTATACGAGGTTGGAACAATTAATCAAACAGAATGTTGAGCTAACATTTCACATAGCTTCAGTTTAAGTTTTTGACTGAAGCGCGTTTCAAGTTGACAAAAATAATTATGAAAAGGTTAAAAGATGTATTACTAAATGAATAAAACGAAAATACGTACTATAATAAAAGTGTTTTTTAAATCAAAGTCGAATAATCATGAACTGGCTCTTTTTAGGTTCATTCAATAAGGACGATTCGCAGCCGGAAGCTGTCTCTGCTCGAATACTGATAAGATGCCTTCAAGTCAGTGGTACCAATACCCCAAAAATATATAGATTGCTTATTGATATCAGTTTTCTCTGCCAAACTATTCATTAGTTTCAACATTTTAAACCTTTTAATACTAAATATAACACCAGGTATTACCCAATATGAAAAGAGATTTGGTTTATGAAATTTATAGCAAATTTAAAACCTATATTTATAATGAACTTCAGAGGCTTCTTCTGATAAAATCAATATAATCGTGTCTGAGATCCCCGCGTATCTGCAGTTGTAAGACTGCGGTCTGAGCTTAGGCCGCGGTTGTAAATCCTGTTCTTTAGTGTTTATTTAGCATGAGAATAGAGCATTATTGAATATTGAAGAGCAAATCCAAATAGTTAGAGTGAACTATTGGCAAAACAAACAGATTACACTGGAAAACAGTCATTTTTACAGTTCCGTAAAGTAGGGATGAGAATTTTACACGAAAACTAGGGTTAAAGTCAATATTTTCGCTAATAAGAGTGCTCAATATAATAAAAAGTAGAACAGTTTTCGGACCCAAAGTTTCTCGAAATCATCTTCATTTAGATGATATTTTAGTTGAAAATAGCATTTTTACGTGTTACTCTATTATTGGCTTCCAAGATCTCTTTTTTGTTCGGCGCAAAACAGGGGCTCACTGTCTAAAATTTGATTGAAATCATGATCAGAACTTGCAAAGTTTATTCTGAAACATACGGCGCGGTATCAAAATATCTGGTTATAAAAGGTTGACTAATTAGCGAATAATTAAGCAGTCTTGATATTTTGTGAAATGGCATCCCAGATAATACCATGCTCTGCATATTTCGTAATGAACTATCACGGCAAGAGCCTATATTGCTTGTGAGCCTACAATAACATGTGTTGTATAAAGCAATCGATTAAAATGATAAAAATAAAATGTTTTCTTTGCCCCAGAAAGCGAAGAAAAACATTAGTTTTCAATTATACAAAAACATTTCAATAAAATGAAAAGATTTTCCGGCATCTTTCGAAAAAAAACTTTGCTCGGTCTGTTCGGAGACTTCATTCCTGAGCTGTCGAAGGCAAAAGTTACATATCATCTCAAATTTTCATAATAAAAAGTATGTTTATGTAATTTTGCTAATTATCTTTTAAATACTCAATTTTTGGACTTTATTCGATTGGAACCAGTAACTGTGATTTGTGGAATCATTAATTTGTTTATTTTAAAGATGATCTTCTAAATGTGGAACTACCACAACGCCACATAGAAATGTGCACAAAAGATTACTTTTGTTGAAAACAGAAGCAAAATATAAGAGAAAATAAACGTCTAGAGGGGGTCGTTGGGGCTTCTACACGGCGTTTACAAACAATGTAGGAATATTTTGTTAATTTATAAAATATGAGTACTTAGCAGTTACCACTACAGTTAATTCTAAAGCTTTGATCAGGAGTGCGGGGGGAAAAGTAGCCGCGGTGTTAAAAAGTTTTGATTACAAAAGGATCGTAAGTGGTTACCGCAAATTTCTGTTTAATGATTCTGGATCTTCTCACCTAATTCAGTGATTACAAAAGTTACAAATGACTCAATCCTGCTAAGAATCTATTAATCGCAGCTACGAGTTTTCACCCTAAATAGTTTGGATAGAATTGTTTTGCTGAACAGTATTGGTAAACTTGGTATCTTCTACTAAAACACAGACTTCATTATTTTTTCCAATTCAACCTCACCTAAAAATGCGGTAACCCCCTTACGACCTTTCTTTCTTGAAGTTAGATAACCTTGAAATAGAACGAATCTCAGAAGAATAGCCGTACAATACTAATAATACAATACTATAATTATAATGTAATAGAAAAGGTTAATTAGTTGTGTAAGATGGGGGGCGTGGTAACCGCCCTCTGAGGTTATTCCAAGAAGGTCGAGAGGTACCAAACGACTGGAAATAAGGAAACTGGGTTTGCAAATATTTATGTTTTGTTAAGAAAACTAAAAAGACAAGATTGACGGGCATAAAAGAATCTAGTTGAAAATGAAATTTGTGTTAAAAAGTTCTTATGACATTTCAGAACTTGTATGTGCCAGCAAGATATAGTCGGATGAATCGTTTGCAGAGGTGTACTGTAGAATTTAGAAGGAGCGCGGAAATCGAAAGTAAATATACAAGCAACCGATAAAATTCTGCGCTCGCCTTATAATAAATAGACCTTTAAACTACATGAGATTTGTTCGTAGACTATATTTCATAAGGTTAGATCGTACAAACTAAAAAGCAAGTCTTCAAGATTCAAAATTTCAAGAAATGCTTAAAACAACCTTACAGACTGCAATCAGTCGCCACTTTTTCCAACCCGGAGGTCGTTCCGACCGCTGTCCAAAGTGTGAAGTTTTAGTGTATTTAAATCGGGTCGGTGTAATTACTGAGAGAAGTGAACTGTAACAACAAATATGGTACTAAATAGACTAAATAGACTAAATGGTTTAACAATTAAAGTAATGTTCAGGGTAGAGACCTAGTTTTGATAGAGGAAACCAGAAATAAAATTAGCTTTATTAATAGTAAAGAGAAGCTAATTAACTTGTGAAAAACTCATTTGTTTAAAAAAATAGTGTTCTGGTATAAATTTCGTTTTCTATAACTAATGTAATATCACCAATAACATTGGTCCGACAAAAAAACTCAGCTTCAATATCAAATGAGCTTTCAAAAAACTAATTTCCAGTCGAGTGGCACCTATATTCTAATTGTGGCTAAAAACACTTTCTTACTATTCTTAGTAAAACTGGACATTCCTTTGAGTGTCCATTACCTTTGCCAGTTATGTAATTAGGCAAAGTGAACGGTAGAATATCCATTAATGGTTTACAAGAAAAAGTGGGGTTCGCGGGGCGGGCCAACTTATTAGTTTATTTGTTATTTTTGGGAATTAAT
>JAQGAV010001700.1:0-19290 GCA_034691345.1 Phasmarhabditis papillosa
CCCGAATGTATTACTATTGAAGAAAATGAAGGAGGGAGAGCATATCTTGGCTTCTGAAATTCCTAGACTATGCAAGTTGGAACACTGCCAATTGCCAATAGACCCGGGCCCAACTTTTAACACACAACCATGCGCAGCTCTGCTCTACCTCTAATTGAAAAACATTGGTGCTGTTGCTCTCAAAATATTTGTCTTGATAAGAAGTATCAATGCAAAATATTGCTCATATCGTTGAATCTCATTTATTTGTTGTTGATATGTAGATTAATTTGCAGATTACTGTAACCGTCTATGTGTTGGATGTGCTGGCTTTTGGTAAGGGTTTGATCAATTGGTTGTTTTTGTTTTCCTTACTATAAGTTAAAGTCTATAACTATAGTCTAATTCGATAGTAATATTGGAGGGTTAGAAAAATAACTTCATTGAAAATGGCTCTGAAAGTATTCGAAAACCGAAAATATTCGCAAAATTTCCTTAAAATACGCAAGTAACACTTCATTATATGTTTTGCATCCATACTATAGCTATAACGAATATTTTTATTGGGTTCGAATTTTTTGTACTTGTTTCTTATGAAAACAACAAAATTTAAATATATTTCATTAGTAGTAACGAAATATATTTCAGCTACGAATGAGAAGGCACATCAGCTGTTGAACAAAAAAAGAATTGAAAATCACAGAGTATGTTTAGACACTTACTTTTATTTCTAAAACCTGCAATTAAAGTAATTTAGATAAAATCTGATTTATAGGCTGCTGGCTCCAACATAAATATTTCGGAATACATTGTTCCTGTTAGATACGAAGCTAAAAATTCATTGGAACTGATCGATTTGGATTTGGAAATAGGTAATTAAATAACTTTTGGAATAATTGTAGTTGATATACGGTTATTGCTTGTTATACGGACTCAGTATTTCAAATGAATTTACTATATACTCTAAAGCAAGAGTAATAGTTGAATTCTGAAGAATTCCAGTTTTGTCTAGGCCCTTTTTGTGGACACTGTGCTAGCTCATTGTGCCTTGTCCGCATACTAAATTGTACTTGCGATGAACGCGCGTGCAATTTGCCTGTTAAGATTCCTACAAATAAGCAACAATCGAGTATTACTCTTGGATCAGGAATCTATATCTGTTCTATTGTAAAAAAAAACAAATGTTACAGGGTACATCGACTACGAAACGGCCAAGCCCGTAGAGCACAATAAGAAAGTAGAAGGAATATTTATTACATTGGATAGTGGAAATAAATATAATAGCCCATTGGAGAGTAATTACTTCAAAAAGGAATCAGAACTTGCTAAGAAGGTATTTTTATAGAGTCATTGGAGGAGAATCATTTGATTATTGCACAGCTCCTGGGGAGCGGAGGCGGTGGAACAGAAATTTGCAAGAATTCTTTCTTTGGGGCGGATTCGAACCATCGTCCTCGAGAGTATGAGGCAAAGCTTCTATCCACTGGACCAATCCGTCCTTATTATCTAATTTAAATGAATACCAATGATTATCGGAACTTCTCAAAAAAGCCTCTATGAATGGTTCGAGGGGCGGGAATTACTCGAACCTGGGCCGCGTTTCGGAGGAGTGGGCCCAGGGCGGCGTAAATATTTATTTCACACCGAGCAGGGCAAGCTGGCTTTCTAACTGCTCAATATGTGTTGAAAATGCAAATTTCTTAAGTTTAACATGTCTTTTAGGCCGTCTGTCAATATTTGTATCTTCGCGATGGTTACAAGATTATTTCTTTAACAAACCCGATCAATACCTCAAAAGGCCAAATCTGTGTCTTCTCGATTGAAGTTGATGCTCAGTTCGGGACTGATGTGCTCGACAGCTCGCTGTTCATGGCCGATATCTTTATAGATATAGTCAAAAACAACAAACTTCCAAAATGGGCCGGTAGAAAAATGAAAGTAACTCTCAAATGGTGGAATGGAGGATTTCCAGTTTATGTTATTTTGAACAAAGAAGACATTATGAATTCTAAATCTGTAAGAGAAGCTCTGCTTCGTAGAGGAGCGAAGGATGTTATGGACCTGGGAAAAGAGGTATGTACAGTCGTATCCAACAGTATTACTGCCGTTGAATCTTTATATTTTCCCATTTTAAACACCGCAACTGCTGACATTTTAATTTTGCGTATAATTTCGTATTTCGAATTCTTTCAAGTCAATTTCAGCGAAATTCTTTTTTAACATTCCATTATTATTTTAGAATAGAACAATATGAAAAAATCACATTTTGAACAATAGCTGCAAAACATTCAAAAATTATTGTATATGAGCACAAGTGAAGATAAATTTTTAAGGAACCTAAATGTTTTATTTACAGTTCCGTCTAGAAGTTCAATACCGTGTCTTGTAATCAACCGACTTCAGTTTCTTGTCTTTTTGCTGATATTTATTGAATATAGCTTTCTTTGTAAACTTTTATTATATTTTATTGAATAAATAATGATCTGGGTCAGACTCCTAAATAGGTCGGACCGACGTCGAATATTTTCTAGTCGCCCCGCCAGAAATTATTTGAACTTCATGTGAAAAAAGAACCATGGGACAAAAGTAAAGGTGTTTGGGTAAAATTCCGTGTACTTGGAACAGCGATGTGCGGAACTGCTTTTTTTACATTGCGGAAAGGGGAACTTATGCGGAACTCATTCTTGTCAGGTAAACTATCTATATAAATTGAACACTAAGCTTACCAAAGCGTTTTAAAGTACTAGAATTAAACATTTATACAATGGGGTGACGCATTTATTTCTTCAAATTTGAATATAATTTTTAAACTTTTATAGTTTGCGGAACGTTTGCCTAGCAACTCAGAACTACTCAAAACGTGCGGAACGTAGATGAGGAACACAGAAAATTCGCGGAATGCGGAATACCGCACACGACTGTTCGTAGCCATTGATTGACTAAGAACCATTCAGCCGAAGTTTTAAACCCCAAGCAATTCCAACGAATGGCTAGATATAGAAAAGCGAAATAGTCTTGTGAAAGATGGAAACAGAGATTCACATGAGCCACACAAAAGGATTAAACTTCTAGCATACTTTTTGTTATTTTACAACAAGTCGAATACATTAAATTGCAAACTATTTATTCTAAGACACCAATACCCCATGTTATACACTATTCGATTATCATATTCGATTGACTAACATTCACAGTTCTATACAGCTCATTTATAGGCTGAGCGTCACCATCCACAACCATTTTAAGACTAAAATTTAGGTTATTATCTTTGTAATATTATATATAGTGTGAATTATAGGTGTGCGGTTCTACTCGATCGCCCTTTAAAAATAATGAACTTTTTGGAAACGACTCGCAGCAGTGTTGCTCTACTTGCTCATCCTAGCCTGGCCCGAGGACA
Organism: Phasmarhabditis papillosa; assembly: GCA_034691345.1. Taxonomy (NCBI): domain Eukaryota; kingdom Metazoa; phylum Nematoda; class Chromadorea; order Rhabditida; family Rhabditidae; genus Pellioditis; species Pellioditis papillosa. Next base: position 3,380 of record JAQGAV010001700.1, read on the forward strand.
GTCTAAAACTTGTCAAGGCTTGCCGCGGATGGCAACCATGTCTATATGAACTAGGTGTGGGATTTGGCAACTCGGTTTTCTATTTTATTATTTGGTGACTAGGATAATTCCCAACCCTAATATGAACTGATCATCTGCGTTCTATTTTCTTTTTTGATTCTGATTCTGATTCTACATGATTCTTCATGTAGATTCTATGATTCATGATGATTCATGATGATTCTACAATATCACGAAATCTTATAATATTTCTGTCAATACTCGTCATTATAACACAAAATGTAATATTGTATTAAGCGTGTTGAAGTACAAAGTCTAGACAAATGCAAATAAATTTCGAAATTTGTCAATCTCCCCAAGTGAAGCCTCAAATTATTTAACGTAACAGGACACTCGTAAACACTTATATCTACTTATTACATGGCTCACAGTTGTTTGTAGTTATAGTTCTTGATATTTATCTAAAAAATAACAAACCACGCATTTTTTTATGCATTGAGTAAATGTTGCCGTACAGCTGAATGTTTCAACAGTTCTGATATAAGCTATCTGAATCTTCAATTTCCGGGTTATTCTTAGCATAAGTAAAAACAAATCGGAGCCTAAAGAGCACGATCTTGTTTGGTTGACGCGGTTTTATACCTGATTGAACTAAACGAAGACGATAACACTTCATCTATCGGATGTTCCAAAGCATAGGCTGATCGCGCTGGCATCAAATTTGCTGGACTTTTAATTGAAGGCCTTAAACCGACCGGTGTTGCAAGTTTTGTTTCAAAAAAGCAAAAATAATGCACATCACAACAAATATTTTGCAACATCGAGCATCAAGTAAGGCCGGTGTAATGCTGTCTGGGGATTGCAATAGAGGAAGTATTCTGTTTATTTATAATAGTTGGTTAGAATCGAAATATGCATAAGTCTTGACCAAGTCCATGGCACTTGAGAGCATTATCCATGTGTTCTCCAGTGACGTATTTAAACTCACAGATATTGTTCGTAGCTACTTATGATTATAGATAATACGCATAGACCGACACATATAGCGATAACAGCACGCAGTCATAAACATCTAGAAAATATTCCATAATATGGTGAAGAGTCTAGAACTATCCGATACCACTCGTACAGCTTGTAGATTTCTCATCATCAATATAATTTAGAAGCTTAAACATTTCTACAACTTTTTTCGCCATCCGGGACTATATTTAACTACTATCAATTGTAACAAACAATCTAGAGAATGCTAAGATAACTATAGTCTTTAACAAATAAAAGACTGCAGAGCGCGGTGGTATACATAGGCTTCCCCCATTGCGTATTTGTCTTTTTGTGGACAATATTCAAAATATAACTAGTTCAATAATGTTTTTTCTGACAATAAACAAAAAATTGCTCATCGAACCATATAATGGTTTTCCAATTTTGCCACAGAAGGACGATTTTCCAAACCTTACACAACACCGCGCACTGCAGTCTTCTTTCTGTTATAGACAATAGTAGACATGCCGAGTTCAGCCAGTCTCGGAAACTATGACCAACTATTTGACCATACCGGTTCGTTCAAGAAAGAGCGTATGTGATTATTCTAAAAAAAGTAATGCATTCTGGCGTCAGCCATCAGCCATTACTCTGAGCCGTTTCAGTAGAATATTTTTGTTGTTCGAATATTATTTTTTAGTAAAAAGATTATCTATCGTTGCTAACTATAATTCATAATCCCTAACCTTTACCACACGGCTACGTAATCTTAAACCTATTACCCTACTTCCGTACGTTCTACTCATATGCTAAATAATAATGGTAAACTAATTTAAAATACTTTTTCTTTATTATCCCTCAGCTATCTTTATGTCATTGAATGATAATCCGGCAACGTATTAGTTTGGCTAAATCCTTCCAATAAGCTTCTTTTATAACCAATTCTCCCTCTATTTTATGAAAACTTGCTTTTATTGATATTTATATAGATATTGATTATACAGTTTGTTTTTATTTTTTGTTGTATTTTTAGAATAAATTATTCCCTATTTAGTGTTAGAGGTTAGTTCCTGAGTAGTGCGCTTATAAATCTTTCATGAGACAATGAATACAAATTGTTTTTTGTTCCCAACCCTTGAGCAGCACCTGTGGCCGTTGTACAGAAACGCTCGGGTGGGGGCCGGGCAGTTTTTGACAGCCCGAGCAGTTCAGAATTGTTGCCCGGGCAGGCTAAAAGCTGCCCGCCAGTGTGTTTTTGACGCCAATTTGAGAACAGTGGAAATCGCGACAGTAGAAATTACATACTAGGGTTTCCTAGTTGACAATTACGTTGTCCGGGTCTTCCGTTCCTAATTTTGTTTCCATGTCCTTAGCATCACCATCATATAAATAAATAGTTTAATGCTCATTTCCTTAGCCTAACCAGTACAATCCATAATTTGCAAAACAAATAGGATCATTCTATTTTGGTTCGAAAGTGTTGGAAAAGGAATGTGGATAAACTATCCGGCCATCTGCGAAATTCAGAAAAAACTGTCTAAGATTATTATGATTTATATATTTCGTATTCTGCAAAGTTTTGCCTGATAGAAGCCTTACGCTGTACTTAAAGGACCCATTACGTAATGTCTACGTGTACACTTGATTTGAATAGTTTTAAACTATGTATTCGACTAATACAGTAGAAATTTGCCATTTTCTTTTGTGATTGCTTCAAGTGGAACATCTTTCAACTTAGTCTTCTTTTTGACTTGTATTTATCTGGCACTAATTTAAATAAAATAATCATGCAGATCCATGCCCATGTACCCAATGTAAGTGTAGTTTAACGCCCTGTAACTTTTGTGAGGCTCACAGTCAGGTCCAAACACACTTCACAGTGTTTTTGCTGTAAGTAGCATTAGTGTGAAAAAATATAATGATATAACACACTTTACAGTGTTTTTGCTGTAAGTAGCATTAGTGTGAAAAAATATAATGTCACAGTCAGGTCCAAACACACTTTACAGTGTTTTTGCTGTAAGTAGCATTAGTGTGAAAAAATATAATGATATAATTTTACATAATGATGTCATTCACCTTGAGCAGCAACGTAATCGCAGCTCTTCAGCTCAGACCCGATAAAGACACGATTGTCATTCTTATATTCTAGCCCCAAAGATATTCTAAGGCTATTCTAATTATACATCTATTTTTTGATAAACAAATATCGGAAGTGATTTTGGCGAAAGCTCAATGCTCTTTTTATCCGCATTAACAAACAAGTGGCTATAAAAGGGCACTCCTTTACTTCGCTAAATTTCATTCGGCAATTTTTTTTTTGAGCTTTTCACTATTTTTATTGGTTAGTATTAACTAACATGTAGCAGACTTTAGTTCATCATGTAAGCTAGTTTACCAAAGCTTGATCTTGAACGGAATAAAAATTACTGAAAACAAATGTTTCGGCAAAAACTTTCAAATCTATCAGTGTTTCTAGGCTACCGTTCAGTGGCCATAGTATAGAAACGCTCGTGTGGGTGCCCGGGCATTTTTTGACTGCATGAGCAGTTGAGAATTGTTGCCCGGGCAGGATAAAAACTACCCGGGCACCCACCCGGGCGTATCTGTACTATGGTCACTGACCCGTAGTGTCGTACTACTGAACTTGCATTCTTAAGATACAATCGTATTTCATCTTATATTTCCATTTTTATCATTTTCATTATTCATAATATTAAACTAAATAATGGTTCCAATCTACTTGTTGTATTAATCTATTTCTGTCTTTTCAGTTTTCTTTTGAATGCTGATGTAGCCACTGGTTCAACATGGGACGTACAAGAAATAATGCACGCGTACGGCGTCTGCAGTATGCAAATATGTCATGGAAAGAAAAATGGACTGTTTTCAAGCATAATAGGAGGAAGCCCGGTAGGTATACTGTAACTCACAAACAATGTTTGTCTAAAATCATTAGTCGTTCCTTGAAAACTGAGCATTCACTAAAACTACAACATAGTTACGTTATAAATTATTCTAGTCTCTCGAAATTTCCCGATTCGCTCATACGGATTTAACCAAAAATACATATTCTTTGAAGAGTTTCTGATAGTTTATTAGAAGTTTGCAATAACTTTTGGATGTGATCTTGAAGAATCGCAAAAATTTCAAGATGAGAGATCTTGCTATTTTCGATGATTTGTTTAGTTTGTTCACTTGTTTTACGAAACATGAGATCACATATATTTGGAGCAAATAAGTGAGAGGTGCAACCATAGGAAGTGGAACTTCCTAGCACAGCACCAAGGGAATGGGGACGGCGAATCAGAACAAATTTGCAAGAATTCTTTCTTTGGGAGTATTATTAAAGAATTGCAACAATTACAAGCTGAAAGGTCTTGCTAATTTCGATGATGAGTTAGAAAATGATAGAGGAATATATTGAAGTGTTACTATTATATTAGTAAATAACTTTTCTTATTCAGGTTGTTGGGAACTATTTACCTATGGTCTTATTATGAACATAATTGGAGCGTGTTTACTGCTAATGAAAGCTCAACTCGACAAAGATGCTATTGATGCAGCTATCCATGAAAAGTTCAGGGAAGCTGGTGAGTTGCCTAATTCCAAGCACTCGCAAATTTTTCCAATCTCTGTTTTTAATATATAAACGAGTCTTCTTTGTAAATGTTCAATAGAAACGCCGTCTACAGCAAAATTAATATCACAAATATTTTCATTTCACCTAATACCGTGTTTTGGGCTAAAACGGGCTTTGGCAAAAACGGACTTTCAGGTTTCGGATCGAGTTAAGCTTGATATATATTCGAGATGGGGGGGGGGGGGGTCGTGTATTTGGGCCGAGCTCCCCAAGTGTTTACCAATTGACTGATATATTTTGTATATTTTTTTTTCATTAATATATTTTGTTGTAGGTATAAAGTTCAATGGAACTGAACTGGAAGAAAGATCACCTATACTTGAGCCGAGTTCGGTGATTATGATATTTATAACAATGGCAGGCAGAATGGCTAATGTTGTAGGCACGATGAAAATGTATAAGGTATGAACAGTTTTGTAGTTTATGTAATGGAGAACTTACCTGATGGCCAAAAGTTAGGCACTGCAATAATTGTAAAATTTGCATATTTATCAATAAACTGTCCCTGCAGACTGTATTTTTCCAACACATTATAGTGCTTTACAAAAATTAATAGGTAGTATGTATAGTCTTCGTTTTAATAAGAAAGTTACGTATTCAGCGTATTTTGAAGGTCCCCTTGCGTTTGAATTCGATCATACTTTTCACAGAATGGTGGAGTTTCGGTACGGATTTAACAAAACCCACCGTACCGTTCCCCCACCCTAATCCCCAGTGTTTGAGAAAAACTCATATTATTATTTTCAGGCGCTTGGCAAGTTTTTAACGGAACGGAAACGAAAGAAATTCAGATCCACCACCGAGAGAATTCAGAACGGTGAAACTGAAGCTGAATGCACTGAGTTGATTGCCGAATGCTGTCAGATATTCTAAAACCATTCTCTAATAACTAATCAATAGATGTTTAAGTAATATTGTACAAAATATGTTTGTGATTTCCTCTATTTTCAGTTAAATTACTCTTGACATGATCTCATTCTTTACGAGTTTGGCTACAATATGTGTAATAAAGGTGTTTTACGTATTTGAGGTTCACTTTTAACTATTTCAAATTTCTGATTAGACTTTGAAAATGTTAGAATTGTATAAGTTGCGAATTTGTTACCTGTCGAGTAACTTTATTTAAATTTGCATTGAACTTATTAGCAAGGCGAAACCAGATAAAGAAAAAGTAATACTACAGCTCTTAGGCCAACTAGGCCTGTTTTAGTAAATCTGCAAGCAGTGCATTGGTCTTGTTTAGAATAATGAAACCAACATTTTAAAACCTCACTAGTCCAAAATTTCCCATAAAACTACATTTTCCATCAAAATGTCCTCTTATTTTCCTATTCGGGAGTGCTCTTGCGCGCGCGTCAGGAACCCGCATAGCGGTCTGTTAACATTCAAATCCGCCGTATAATCGCCTTGGTGGGCCGGCCCTTGACGCCATCAAAATGTAACTTGAATCTAAAATTGCAAATGATAGGTAGTCATTTCGGTTATTGTACAGTTACATATGTCAACTGTCAGGTTTATACTTTTATTTTTGAGATACTGTTAACTTTTACTTATTTAACATGTTACTGCAGGGCGCTATCATGGGAAAGGTTGGTCTATGTTTTTAGTATTGCCTAGTAAGGCAAACCCTATGTTGTTGAAGGTGATTTCGCGGTTTAACTTTTATCAAAATAATAGTAGAATCCTTCAACCCCATTCGTTCCGGAATCTTTCATGCAGAGACTTCGCCTTCTAACCTTCAGTCTAGGGGTGCAGGAAACTAATCCTTTTGCGAAACCTAAAGATTGCATTATAAGTTTTTATAATTAAAAATCTATGATAAATGTACTTAATTAACTTCCATAGGCACTGGTTTTGAAATGGATTACTTTTCAACTATAGAACCATCAAAAAACCTTTCCTTTGTAAAGATTATTAAAGCCCAAAAAGGAACCATATTGGTTCAAATAATAAAGACATCTTCCCCTACATCTCGCACACATTCACCGAACTTTACACATGTCTGTAATTTGTCAAACACGATCCGTCATATTGTTTTCACCTGTTGATACAACGAAAAAGTCAATTTTATCAATTCCGAAAGGAAAACAATACGTTTTCAAATTTAATTCTTAGGTTTTCTAGTATTTATTATGTAACTAGTCAAGAACTGTACAAAGTAGTATAATATTCACCATCATTATTTATATTTTTGAATGTGTTGTTCTTTGCTTTCCAAATATAGTTAATGATTAATATTTTTATATTAAGGTAACCTAGCCTAATACTCAACATGGGTATGAAAAAAGACCTTTTACTGGTGCTTACCATCGAATCGGTGGTTCTAGGAGTGGTTATTGGTTTTGTTATTAGGCCGTTTAATCCTAGGTAAGATCTTAATCGACTGAATATTGGATAAAACCGTACTTTCTCTCACTTTAGTCAGCATTATTTTCGTATTTCATGAAATTGAATGATTTAAACTGTACCGCTGATTTTAGATATTAGCATCTGAGAAGTTATGAAAATTTCTAATTTTCAAGTTTTTCAGTAATGATACTATCAGTTTAATTGGTTTTCCTGGTGAAATTTTCATGCAAATTGTGGAAATGATGATCCTGCCGCTGATTATATCGTCCGTCATATCGGGTAGGCAGTGTCACCAAAAGTACACAGCGCCTCATTGGCTCAGTGGCAGAGCGTCTGTCTAGTAAACAGAAGGTCGCTGGTTCGATTCCAGCATGAGGCACCGTATTTTTGCAAATTTTCATATAATGAAATTTAACACTAACATAAGCTTTTCTTGATTACTTATCCAGTTTTTTCAATAAATTATAAGCTTGGTACCAACTCTATCCGAAATATTGCAGCGCTTGCTCAAGTTAGGCCAAAAGATGCTCGAAAGATAGGACTTGTCACAGTCGTCTACTACATTATTACAACCTTCCTGTCCACGTTTGTAAGTTAACAGCAATCCGAAAACGTATCTAACTTTTTGTTAAATTTCGAAAATAAAGAAAAGTGAACTATATTTCATAATTTTCAGACAGGAATAATCCTTGTATCTTCAATTCATCCCGGAGATCCAGAACTTATCAATGCTCTGGGTGAGGGCACCCTAGAAAACACTGCATTATCTACCCTGGATACCTTCTTAGATCAGATCAGGTACTATTACACCTTTTGTATAAGTGATAAAACAACCACGAAGTTTTCCACAAGGAAAAACCAGCAATGACATTGTTATTACTTTGTAAAACTGAAATAACAATAATAAAGGATATACTCAACCAGTTTACAAAACTCGACTTCAGAATAGCTACAGATCTGCTTGAAATCATAATTTCAGAAACATGTTCCCCGAAAACATAATCCAAGCTACCTTCCAACAAGTGCAGACATATTACACTCCTAAGCAGCCTCGAGTTCGGATAAACGGAACAATGAATATTACTGAAATTATACAAAAACCAGAACTTATGTACATGAACGAAATGAATGTATTGGGTAGGTGAAATGAGTTAAAGTGAAATGAACTTTAGTAACTAAATCAATATAACTATTAGGAAAAATTGTGCTATTTTTATTAAATATTTGTCTGATAGGTTCCGAAACAACTCTTTACTCTAGGTCTGATCGTATTCTGCAGTGGGTTCGGTGTAATCTTGAGTGTTCTGGGAGACCAAGCCAGACTCATGATCAACTTCTTTATTGTATTGGACGCTATCATTATGAGATGGATCTCAGCTCTTATGTGGTTAGTAGATTCTGTTTTATTTACAGCTATGTTTGTACTGTGTCAAGATAAACTAAGTGAATTAGATCATTTGGTGAGATTTAGCATAGATATTTATTAATAAAAATAGTATAATTAAATTAAATCTATTAAAAATAGACAACCTGTATCTCAAAGGGTTTAGGTGTTACCCAATTGGAATCCTCTCGCTGGTCTGCAAAAACATTGTTGATATCGACAATCTCACTGAAACTGCACAGGGTGAGCGAGAGAAACATGTTTTATTACTCAAGTTTAAGGTTTAACTAAAAAGGAATCAAATTAAACCCATGTTTTTTCATAAACCGTATCTGTACAGCCTAATCTCCAATTGAACATAGCTTCAAAACATTGTCACTCTTTCCGTTCGAGGAATAATTGCAATCCATGTGACAAAGACAATTTTATCAGTCCTTTTAAACAAAATTTGAAATTGGCGGAATTCCAACGTATTCTTTTAGCTCTCGCAATGTATGTAGTAACCGTAATCTGTGGTTTGATGATCCATTCGCTGCTAACACTACCTCTTCTCTATTTCATTGTAACTAGAAAGAGTCCATTTGCTTATATGACTGGAATGTTGCAAGCGTTGGCGACTGCATTCGGAACTGCTTCCAGGTAGGCATTATGGAACAATCACTGATTATTAAAATTGGGAGATGTAAAAACTTTATTTTACAAAAGCTTTAAGATTATATTAATGGGTTCTTGAGAGTTTCATGTTATTGCCTAACTCGTAGTTTAAACAAGATTGTTTATGTATGTATTTCACGAAACAGAGATCCAGATATCACATATGTTTGAAGCGAAGAAGTGCGAAGAGGGAACCGTAGGAAGTGATACTTCATAGCACAGGACCCAGGGAGCGGACGCTGCGAATCAGAACAAATTTGCAAGAATTCTTTCTTCGGGGGATTCGAACTATCCTCCTCAGCTTATTAGGCGAAGCTTAGTTTGTTCCGAATTTTCTTTGTTTACTATATTTAGGCGCTATTTCAAATTTTCAAATGAATAAGGGAATTGTATAAACTTATGAAGTAGCGCTAGCAATGCTGATTTATTGAAAGAAATGTTATGAAACTTAAGTTAATAAAATAAGTTGGTATATTTCAGTGGAGCCACTCTACCGGTAACCTTCCGCGCTCTTGAAGAGAACTTAAAAATAGATCGGCGAGTCACTCGATTCGTACTGCCACTTGGTGCCACAATTACTATGGTGCGTTTTTTTACTTATCCTTTAGAACTAGCGAATCCACACAAAAAGTTTCTGAACTTATTAAAATAACAATTAAGGACGGAACAGCATTGTACGAAGCCGTTGCTGTGATCTTCATTGCTCAACTACACAACATCAAACTCAGTCTGTTTGATTTATTAACTATCAGGTGAATCCAACACTGCGGCTCTCCAACGGAGACAGTAGGGTCAAAGGACTAAGCCTTCATTTTAAAATTAAAGTTAATTTTTCTCTGTAATACTTTAACTGAATCATTCGAAGAAAATCAGTCGCACACATTGAGTTATGGACTTTGCAAAGATATATAAATTGCCATTTGTTACTTAACAAAATAAGCCAGGGTATGAGCATCAAGACTTCACCATTCGAATTTGCTCTGTCCCGTTTCCTTAGGGCGCCGCAATCCGAGACACAAAGAAAGTATAAACATGCTTTTTTAGTATCACCACAACTGTTGCTTCAATCGGATCTGGTTCCGTCCCAGCTGGTCTTGATACTATTGTCATTGTACTGAAGACTGTTGGTTTACCAGCTAAGGATCTTAGTCTTCTTTTGACTGTGGATTGGTTACTGTAGGTTTTCTTCAGTTACACACAGACACTATGAAATAACTAATGGATTGGGGAAATTCTGTGTTATTTTTCTTATGCCGAGTTCATAAAAGATAAATATACATTAAAGAATCACCTTTTCAGTGATCGTATTCGAACCTCCGTGAATGTTTTGGGCGACGGGTTTGGCGCCGGTATCATCCATCATTTGACCAAGGACTCACTCGTAGAAGCCGATACTGATGAGCTCATTCGACAAATTCGAGAAGATATTCGTAAGTTTCAGAAAACAACAATTTAAACTATTACATTAGTATAACTATGTTTTTAGAACATTTAAACAATCCTGATATGCCAGTCCAGCCTATGAGCAACCAAGGAACGATTCACAGCCATACAGCAATCCCGATGCAGGTAGAAAAAAGTAAAAATATATTTCCATTTTTTAATACTATTGTTTTGCTAAATGTGGAATATTCGAATATTTTGTATTCTGAACGACGTTGTTACAGAATAACAAACTTTAGTTTTAGTTTGATTCACTTCTGCAATCAGAGTTTGAAATGATGTTCAGCCAATCCTTTCGATCATTGGGTGCAATTGAAACAAAATAATCCCCCGCTTAAAAGTGTTCTCTGTGGCTTTTAAGGCATCGTCTCTAATTTCAGATGATTGATGCTAAGAGCGAAGACGGCAGCATTGGCGGTGGTAAACTACCTCAGTCAAAGTCACGAACATCATTTGCGCCAACTGCTGAAGAAGAACGCCGCGCTCTGTTGGCGCCAAACACGTTCACTGTTTAAGACACATGTCAACTAGTCAATTAGTGAGATCGTTTAGTCCAGCTCAAATTATTATATTACTCAGCCACCCTTTGGTGTCGAACCTAGCTTCTAGTTTCAATAGATACCTAACCTACCGCTACCAAAACCATCTTTACCTTCCACTTCCAGTTCCAGCTTTAATTGTCCAAAGCCAAAACTTCAACTGTAATCATTTTCCTCAGAAAGTATAGTGTTGTTAACATTATCTACAGTTTTATATTTATTTCCTGGGTAGTCTTTATTTTATAAAGACTTCCATTTTCCAACTCTAAATATTTCTCTATCAAGTGAAAACGACATTTGTGTACATAGTAAGTGCATGTATTCTAATGTTGCCCAATAAATTTGTTAAATATGATTGAAACAAAAATTTGCAAAACTTATTCCCATGCCGGGAATCGAACCCGTGCCGCGTGGGTGAAAACCACGAATCCTAACCACTAGACCACATGCGATCTGATTGTCTCCTCCGGCTAGTTGTATGTCTACGCAATAAGTGCAGGTGCACTACACTGAATAAATATAAATATCTTCATTTTATACGTATTGATGTAACTACTAATCGTATCATATGAATATGCCTTCGTATAAATTTTAAACTTTCATGAAAAAGAATGTTAAGAAAGAATACAAAAAGAATTTTTCCAAAAATGACCCAGTTCTTTGGATGTCTAGTGTTTATGTTTGTTGCATTGACATCGACTACGTGCCGTTTGCACGAATGTGGCGCGCCCGCTCTATTTAAATGACACTGCCGGCCTGCCGATGGGGCCAGCGACGCTCGGCATTCAAACCATACTCCCGAGAGACCACCCAACAACATTAGCCAGTCATTTAATTTCAGCCATTTTCGGCAATCATCCGGAAGATTTCGGAGCCACATTTATTATAACAAATCTTCAGAACATCGGAGCTTATCTATAAAAAATATCATTTCTTAATTTAAAACATGCGGTTAGCTAATATAAATATAGTAAACAACCCAAATATCAATTTTTCCCACAAACATGTAGCAAGAAAATTGATTTATTCACAAGCATTTGAATTTCACACTCTACTACATATAGTCCATAACAAAAAAAGACTGCAGTTCGCGGTGTTGTTTAAGGTTTCAAAAATCGCTCGTTCTTTTTTAAAAGAACGAGCGAGGCGGAATTTTTTGTTTTTTGTCAAAAAATATTATTGTACTAGTTTTATTTTGTATAATGTCCAGAAAAAGTAAAATAAAATACGCAATTGCGGAAGCCTATGTATACCACCGCGCCCTGCGGATTTTGTTTGTTGTAGACTATACACATTTTGAATATGTGGGACATTTTGTTTCCTTCGCTGTGTATTTTGCTGACTGCTTTTGTCTGATAGTTGCAAAATCAATGTAAACTTCACATCAGTTTGTTTGTGAATTGCCATAACAATAAATGATGTATGCAGTTACAGAACTTCATTTCGATTAACATTAACTTCAGTACTGCTAAAATTAAAATTTTCTTAAAGATTTATAAGTTTTGTTCCAACTTAGTTAATGCTACCAGTTGCCATATACGATTTATATAAGATTCAGTTACTATTTTCTTTATTTTTGTTCGTGGGTGTTTAGTTGCATCTATGTATTCTGCGGCTATTTTTTCTGCTTCTCCGTTAATCCAACATTATTTATGCTATTTAAGCATTCCGATATATTGCGACTTATTCTGAGCAAGAAGAATATTTTAGAGATCTTCTATCACGTATCCTACATAAACTACATAATATCAAAATTGTAACACTCATATTCCACAAATTTTGTTGAACGTCCTTCGAGTTTTTTGTAGACCTTATTGTGACTTCACGACTTCACGTGACTTCAGCTTCAGATCTTATGGTGCATTATCGTTGTATTTCTAATTTTGTTTGTATTAATCATAAAGTTTCTATAGTAGAATAACCTTCAACAAAACCTGGATCGACAGAAAAACTTCTTTCACCCATCAAAATTGATGGTTTCTTAACTTTATTTGTTTTCTACATTTTTGTTTTGTTTATTCTTGCAATTCTCCCTAAAGACCTGACTAATTCAAGCCAGAAGTGAAAAAACGTTCAATACGTGTGGTTTCGCGTCCGTTTCCATAGAATTTAAACGGATGCATAGCTCTAAATTGGAGTTAAAGACTGCCACTAAACCGCGCAGGACTGGGAAAAGGCCGGCAGGGCCGGCCCAGGCAGGCCGTTTCTCAAATTTTCGGCCCTGAATCCGCGCACAGCTTAAATATTCCGACGCCGAAATTGTTTACTATTCACGAGCTTTAAGAAATAGCAAATTTAGAACGTCCAATCATACTCTTTTGAAGCAAATTGAAGCTATTCAAGCATATATGAAAATATGCCAATTCCTTTCATTATAGGTAAGCGGTAGCTAGTAGGTTGAGGTATGTATAGTCTGTATAAATGACTAGGTTTCCTGCGCGGTATCCTGGGTAGCAGCGATGTTATAAAAATGAATGGATTATCCGTGGATTGGGAGGATTTTCTTCAAAAGACACATTGATTTCTTTACAACACTGCTTTCTCCAGCATAATGCGCTGAAAACTTAGATCTTGGTACAATTCCCTGAACGACCATTCATAATTCCAGCCAGAACCCGGTTATTGAGTTCCTTAACGGTCATCAACTAATGATCTTCAATCCTACTCTTGTACAGCGCGCTTATTCTTGTTGCGTATACCGGTCGACACACTCACCACATATACTTCAAAATTTGCTTTCATAAACCCTTCATTTTTACTTGTTCATGATTTGAAATTCTGAAAAAAAAAACAATAATAACCTAGAAGTACAATACCTTTATATGTTTCCCTTAAAGTTTCTTTGCGGAATGCTGCAAAATTTGCCCTCATCTATCATTTTACATGACTTTCGGGAAATGCCCTCTGTATTTTTATTCTTTATATATGCCTCCAGCACAGCAATTAATTACATGGCGGTTAGTGTTAATGCGGAAAAGCACTCCGACGAGCACTTGCCAACTTTAACACTTAACTTAGAAAATATAAATATAAATATTTATTGATTTCCAGAAAACACAAAACAAATACAAATGGCTGAGTATCGTTTTACAACTTTATTTACTTGTGTTTTCCGGTAGGAGATTGGGACCATAAGGTATTGTCTAAATGTAACTTTATCAACTTGAAAACTTTTAGCATTTGTATTTCTATATATGAAGCTTTAAATCCAAATTGTTTTTGAATTACATCTTGTAATAATATCTTGTTACGACTCTTTCAATAATTCAACCTAGTTTTGAGAAAGAACCTAATGATACTTTATTGTTATATTTGTTCACAACTTTTACAAAACTTGTAGTATATATAAAACATATACTGACATGAGTTTTATTCTATATATTAATAACCTTTGCATTACAAATGTCTCTGTCACGGGTAACGCAGACAAACATGAGCATATAAAAACAAAGTAGATTGCGGTACGCAAATTTCACAACATTGATTAACACTATGATAAAGTAAACATGAAAACGAACTCTATTCGGGCAGCTTATTTATTTAAATCTGTTATAGTCGGATTCAAAAGTAATATGGCCGGCCAATATAATTGGGTTGCTGGAGTGTTGCAATTTTATGTCTGAGTAAGGCAGAGCGAAAGCAAGTTTGCATTCTTCTGAAATAGCGCGCGTAGAATGCAAGCAGGCGCAGTGTTAAAATGACGAAATACGCAGCCTACACGGCGGTATTACTTTTGAATCTGACTATGCTTAGTTGAAATCTTCTATATATTTGCTACCGCTCTTTCGAACAAGTTATTCTCCCAAACCCGAATTCATTTAGTTTTTGTTCTCATTAAAGAAATTTGTTTATTTCGCATCAGCTCATAGAACTACTACGATTTCTGTAAAGACAAAAATCGAACGATTCCCCGTTTTTCCTAGTTTGTACACAGTCTTTGTACGCCGGGGATCAATTTACGTTGCAAAAAACCACCGCCGCTACTTTTAATTGTTTTTTTGCCGTTTTCATAAATATATTTAGCCTGTTTATAAATACATCAATGTTATTGGTTATAGCAACAGTTATAGTTTTTCTGAATTCTGTGTTTCTCAGATCTCTAGTTTCACTTGACCGGATCGTTAGCTAAGTTCCACTATATCTTTTATTTTTGGGAAATGAATTGAATTTCGACTATGTTAGACGGCTTTTTGAAAAGCTTGAATTTGAGTGGCATTAACTCGTTATGTATATTTTCTTCAAGTTATGTATAAGAACATTTTTGTATTTAAAAAGAGTATTTTATTTCCTGTATCACTCGTATTACACAACACTTTCTTCGAGGCAGGGCTTCGGCCATTCATTCCGGAATTTTCTGACCATGAGTATAGACGGCTCCTTTCCAAAATTCAGTATTAGGGTGCACGAAACATGGGATAAATAAATTTTTACAAGGTACTCTTTATCGATTCACAATCTATCGTTTCTCTGAGCACTTCACTTCCCTATATTTTACTTATTAGTCACTTTTGCCCGCTATAGTCTAGATTATTAATCATAAGAAACACAACCATTTCTAATATTTACAATTTGAAAATAGTCTTATTTTAGCATGTTGTAGTTACATGCAATATGGTTTTTCCTTAAAAATCAAACATGATCTTTTGGTCACTATTGGAACATATTAACCACTTACTGAAATGTTTCCTCAATATTCGAGTCATAATAAATGTTCCACATATTTTAAGGTAAAGAAAACTTTCACCTAACTATTAGAAGAGTAAACGCCCTTAAAGTCTGATTCTTCCCAAATTTGGAACTTGCTGAGTGCTTTTTATTATGTGCCACTCCACTACCGAATTATATCACGCCATCTATGGTTTAATGGAAATAGCAGCCGTCATAAGAGCGCAGTAGGTCGATCAGCCTGTATTTTGAA
>JAQGAV010001701.1:0-19289 GCA_034691345.1 Phasmarhabditis papillosa
TGCGCCCCAGGGCTAATGGCGCCCTATAGCTAATATCCGCTCCGCTCCGTTCCTCGGGACATTGGTGTATACGGGCACTGTTAAAAACCACGAGGGCATCCTATTTGAAAATTAATTATAAAATATCGCTTTTGGGACGCAAATTATTATCAAAAATGGTTTTCATGCGGAACCGCGCTACGCTTGAGAGATACTCAAATATACTTTTGGAATCAGATTTAGCAGCATAATTTCATTTATAACAGATGTTTTTGTATGCGTCTCTTCACTACTGCAATGTCTCTCGCCTGTGTGCAATAGCTAGCGCATATACGCTGCAGCCAGGGGTGGCCTTGCCAGAATATGCGATTGCGTTAGTGCCAATGCGCCGGCAAGATTACATTTTGGTATCTCCCCCTTAAAGACTAAGGGGGGAAAAGACTATGTTTGACTAGAGCAAACTTATTGTTATTATTTTTTATTATTGTTTTGTATAATATTTAGATTTACATTGTATTGTATATTATTATTATCTTCATTTGCTGAAGAACAATGGTAAATAAACTGTAATTACTTAAGATACGACGACGGGTAAAACACATTTTAGTCAGAACATATTGCAACTTCATACTACAAGTAATAGCTTACCAGAACTCGGACAGGTCCACGTTCTGGTTCTCTGAATTCTCCAAAAACACCGTTGGTTGAATTTTTCCTGGGAACATTAAACCCAAGAGATATATCTACGTTTATATTGTCAGCGCATCGAACTTTCAATTTAGTTATATAGTAAACAATCAGTAATACTGTATTTTTAGAATGTTTTACTTTCGCGCTCTTTTTCAACAACAAGAGGAGATTGGCAATGCTTCAGAGCCAAAATCTTCTTCCCGAGAAAAGACCCCCACAATGATAGTATTTTGTGATACTCTAGTCCATAACGGTCTCGGAATCCCAATAAACTTTCTATTTCTATTTCTAACTGCTAATCAACATTAAAACAAACCTATCTTTCGAATAAAAGATAATGTATATCTTTGTATTTAAAGTATTCATCAATTGCGAACGAATCCTGAAGAAGATTATATCCAGCAGGCTACAGGTTTTATGTAACAACCAGTGGTCGCGGCCGCTTCGCGGCCGCTCCACTGGCTGTGGGGCTTCGCCCCCCAGACCCCCTTTCCCTACCACTGGCTAAAAAAGTTTTTAGCTTTCTGGTGCCTAAGCCTCGCTTCGCTCGCATTTTATAAATGCCCATTGAAGCAATTTTTACTGATTAGCCTGCCATGCAAGGTTTGTAGACAGAAGAGACCAAATTGGTAAAAAATATTACAACCACTAATGCCGATTAAATCCCTGAATTTTACTGAATTAAATACGCATATTTTTTAAACAAACGGTATTTTGAATCAGGCGTGTAATAAGAATAAAAATATTGGATGAGTCCAATTTGAATTTTTGACATTGCGACACACAAACGCATAAATACAAATCTTGAGTGGTTATTATTTAAGCAACTATCATTAACAACTGAATTTATTTATTTTATCTATCTTTAAAAACAGTTCGATATATCCATGAATCAGCTAATTACTGTTTCACAGTAGGAATACGATGTTCTTTAATACAAAAGCAAAGTAGTTAATTTTTACGTGTCGTTTTTATAAAATTGAAGGTTTTATATGGTTAGATTTTGAAAAACTCAATTCATTTCGTTTCGTGACTATTATCTTTGTTTTATGAGATTTCAATTATGCGTTCTAAATTATTTTCCAGTTGTTAATACTTATTTATTCACATATAAGTAAACGACACTTGTAATCGTACATATGTTGAAAGTATTCTATGCAATTGCTTCTTTGTTGACTACGTTTCTGATTGTTTTCTTTTCCGATTTAATAATGATTCCGGATTTTGAAGTTGCTCGGCTGAGGGCAACATACAGTTGGCCGTGAGCAAAGACTTGCTCTGTTAGATCTAACCCAACCCTAAATTTCGCTATTATAACTGATTAGTCAATTTACTCTTACCTTTCAAATGTTTGTCCCTGTGACTTGTTTATAGTCATAGCAAAACATAGGCGAATTGGAAATTGACGACGCCTGAGTGTAAAAGGAATACCCTAAAACACAACTGAGATTTATTATTATGATTTTTTCAATTATTAATCTATCGTACAAACCTTATCATAAGTAAGCTCGATTCTTGGTAGAAGCACCATTTGGCCTTTCTTTGTTCCAGTTACAAATTCACAGAGAAGAGTGAATTTTCTCATCTCTCTTACAATTAAGCGACACCCATTTACTAATCCAGCCTTACGATCAATGTTTCTAAGGACCATTACCAAACAATTTTTCTAAACATACCAATATTACAGTCTATTTGGGTTATTCCTACCTTCAGCTTCAGAATATGAGGAGGTAATCCAGTTGGAGTCATGGAGTTTAGAAATTCAGTTGGAAAATTTTGTATCAGCTCATCACTGTTATCATTAGACTCCAACTCATCAATACTGATGTAATCTATTTCTTCTCCGCGCATTCTGTTCAGTACTTCTTGATTTAGTTCAAACACATTGACATTTTTGGGGGCCAATATCGTCCTATTGGCAAGTTGCTCAATAGAGATATCTTTCAAATCTCCAAAAACAGCATCAATGAGATCTCCATCAGGTTTCAAATACAATTCATCATCAAGTTCAATTTCACCATTTTCATTTGCTGGATACTCTCCGTCACCGATTTCAAGCAAAGTCTTGGCCCATTCATTATTGCTTGAACGCAGAAGACGTAGATTTCTGCTAAGAGTGAACTGTTTGAAATGGCTCCACAATTTCGAATTTTTTATTGATGCGTTTACCATGTCACCTTCAGAACCATGTTCCACGATGGGTAAAACCTGCCTAAAATCACCGCCAAGCAACATTATCTGAAATATTACTTAAGATTCTTTCTTTGAGTTTTTTAATTACCTTTCCTCCGAAGGGTTCTTCTTTCCCTGTAAGATCGCGGAGAAGAACATCAATGGCTTCCAAAGAAGCTTTGGGTGCCATCGGAGCTTCATCCCAAATGAATATATCAGCTTCTAACAACAGTTTTGCTGCCATTGATTGAGCTGTCAAGAAAGATCGCGAGCAATTATTTTTTACGTCAAGTTTGAATGCGCTGCAGACGGTCTGTCCATTATACAATAAGGTGGCCGCAATTCCACTCCAACATACATTGATTATCTAAATTATTATTGATTTAATGAAGGTATGCAACAGAAATTTTACATTTTTTCGTTGTCCAGCTAAAATATTGAACAGACAGTTATATACATAGGTCTTTCCGCAACCGCCAGGCCCATCTATATAACATAAAGATGCAGTATTGCCATTGATTGCATTAAGAATCCAATCCACAATTGTTTTCTGATCACCGCTCAAAGTTTCAAACATTCTCGAACCCTCATCTTCATGGAACACATAATCCGTTTCTCTATCAGAAGCAGAAGGCTTAGGTCCAGGTGGCGGAATTATCTTAAAAATGGTTTAATTACGTTATTACTAAGTTGTATTATACTTTTTCAAGTTGAACATTAACAGCTGATGTTCTATCCGCAATATCATAATATGCTAATATGAAACTGTCTTCGACAGAGTGACCTCTGAAAATAAAGTCGTCTGCCATATTCAGTTTAAACAGCTCCCATAGAATATTAGGCTCGTGGATTTCTGAAATAGTATTTTTTTGTGAATGAGCATTGTACATGTACCTGTGAAACATATCAGACATGCGAATAAACTGCGTAGTTGAGTTGGCATCTGGTATTCTTTTGCTTCTTCCATGCACTGTATGTATTGATTGTCGTCGTGCAGCAAACCCAGTTCTTTCGCAGCTTCCGTGAAAGTAGGAAATACTATGCCCTGGACGGTTCTAATGTCTTCAAATGACTTAGATCCTTTCCTAGAAAATTTTATGTTAGTTATTTCGGTTTTTGAGAATTACCTGTTTATCAGAAGAATTCTCAAACCGAACCTTTCTTTTTCCTTTGGAGAGACAGTAAACATCCGTCCAATTGTATCATTTCCTTCTCTTTTCCTTTCCTTCCATTCTTTGTTTTTATTATCCCAAATGTAATGCTCTGGGATTTCGTTATAGAAAAAGTTGCGGGAATCCAGTGTAAGATTTTCTCTTGATCCCGATAGTCCAGATTCGAAATACTGCTGACATTTTTCGTTCAGAATGAAAAAAGCAGTCAATTTGGTTATGTTTCTCTTTTCCAGAGCCTCTTCTTCTTTTCCCATTTCAAACTCAACAATCTGTTCCTGTGGTAAATGTAAATCCAATCTTACAATAGTGTGCGATTTGCCCTGCATTTTATATCCAAAAAGACGGTGAACTCCCTCTGGGGAGCATAAGTATCTGGCGCTGATATAACGGGCAACTTCGTCATCTCTGTCAACTTCTTTTAATTCCAATTTTGCACGATCTTCTCCTTTGTACACATACTTAAAGAGATACATTACTGCATGAATCAATGCGCAGACTTCTAAGTTCATATGTGCACAATACTTGAAGATGAAATACGGATTATACGGCACAACCCATCTATTGTCAACCTGAAGAAAGAATTTGTCAAAATAGATTCGAGTTTTATTCCTCAATATCCTTCAGTAGAATTTTTCTAGAATTGTCAGGTCTTTTATAATTTGGATAGCCATTTCTTTCCATTTCAGTCTGTTCCGTAAATTGTTTTGGGTATCTTTTTGTGCACTTTCCTGAAATATGAAGTAAGTTATTTTGGCATATGTAACAAACCATCTCTCATGCAAGGTGAGTGGGGGTTATACATTTTACAGGGGCGGTGAATCATTAGTGTAGAAATCAGTGAATGAAGTTTCTCATCTAATATCTCGTCTGGTAGTTCAGCACTGATAATTTTGTCAACATCCGTAGAGCATCTTGGTTTCCACGCTGATGTCATTG
Source organism: Phasmarhabditis papillosa (assembly GCA_034691345.1). Lineage (NCBI taxonomy): Eukaryota > Metazoa > Nematoda > Chromadorea > Rhabditida > Rhabditidae > Pellioditis > Pellioditis papillosa. Next base: position 4,950 of record JAQGAV010001701.1, read on the forward strand.
TCAGTAACATGTGACAGTGTGGTAGACCACGTTTTTGGAATTCTATAACGTAAACGTACGCTAGAACTTCGCCAATAACTTTTCTTTTAAGTAGGTCCTCTAACAGCTCTTGCAATTTGAGTTCAAACACTCTAGAAATGAGGTCAGGCCTATCTGTAGCTGATTGTCCCTGCAAAAAGTATTTATACATTTTCTTGAAGAATACGCTCACATTTGGAAGAAGTTGTTCCGTGATTTCTCGCCAGTTCGGATTACAGGTTATTGTGAGGAAGTAGTCTGGCTTTCCAAACCTAGCCACAATAGCCATTGCATCTTGATAGTTTTGATGCATCGCTCTAGGTCCAGATTGGAAAGTTGACGGCAGAACAACTTTCCTGCCAATGTTATCTACGATACATTATAGAATATTTTATCTTAACAATTAATACTGACCTTCTGGAATATCACTTGCTAAGTAATCAGAAATATTCTTGTATGAGTCTGCCCTCAAATCATCTTGATGAGTTCTTAGATAATGGAGACGATTTTGCTCGGTTCTTGCCCAACTATCTACAATCCATTGTTGGAAAAGTTTGCCTCCATAGAAAAGTGGGGAAAATTCTCTTCGCACCTAAACAAATGAATTAGTTATTTACGGGACATTTTTACTCACGTGCAGAAGATATGCGTAATACTCTCTTTGTGTCACTCGGTTTCTTCCTGATGGTTTGCAGTCTTTTTTCTTGATATTTATATTCCATCCAAATCCACCGTTTGGATAGAAAACTGGGTACGGCATAGGATCACATTTTTCATCTGTGTCCATGAGAAATGTCAGTTTTTCAGAGCGTGAATGCACAGCCAGGCTTCTTGTTTCGGGAATCTCATCGCCAACATAGATCAGTGCCACTTCATTGGAGATTGGGACATTATATCTATGCCTGTCCTCATATGATGGGTCTTTAAAAATCATAAGAACTGGCTTTGTTTTTCTTCCTGAAAACATAGATTTTTTTAAATCATAATAAGTAGAATTACCTTCCACAGCAGCAGCACTCTCTTCCTTCTCTTCCACTTCATACATCATCTTGTATGCTTGGGCATATGGATTAACGTTAGCAATAATAGCTCCCAGAGATTTCATGAGTTGAGCGTTGCAATTTATATTTGCGGGATTGTTCATGCGTTCTTCAGCAGCCATATCTGTATCCATGATATACAGTTGACCAAAGATACTTGATTGACCCTGTGGATGTAGAGGTCCAATGCTGTGGTAAACCTTTAGAAATAACAGTAAAATAGTTTAGTTGCTAAAACTTAACCTGCCCGTGAATCTTGTAACAATATGGGCCTCTACCGGGTGGTACTGCCAACTTGGCTCCCATTGAAGCTAATGCTAAGCTCGAATTATAATTTCTAATGTTTCGGCGGAATTCTACGCATTCACTGCCGCTGGATGTCAGAAGTCGACAGAAGTGTTCCGGATATTGAAATAAATAATTCTCTTTTAGATTAATTTGTCCATGATTGCAGCAGCTATTGTAGGATCCATTGATGTTAGATTCAGCTTAAAAATTTGAAGTTTAATTAAATTGTTCAGTTACGTTAAGTACCTTCAAAGTGCAGTGCTCCACACTGAGAACAAAAATTGTCCATTAGATCTAGATAATGTGTCAATGGCTCACAATTTGTAAGAGCAATACCCAACTGTTGCCTGCTCGAATGTCGCCCAAGACGGGCTTGCTGGTTACGATCAACCTGGAAAATATTTATATAAAACTTTTTTTACAATGATTATACACATTTCATTTATGGTTTTCAATGCCCTTTTCAAGTAAATTCTAAACTCACGCGTTCCTCAGATGTTTCCGATTCCCTTCTTGACCGAATCCGTCCACTTATCTGCGACAATCGTCGATCCTTAAATGAAAAGTTACTGTGGAGAAAATTGAGACTTACATGCTCCGCAGATGATTGTGATTCTCTTCTTGACCTGTCCCTTTCCCGCATCTGAGACAGTCGGCGCTCCTAAAATGAGTATATTACAGTTAAGCAAATTGAGAACTAACACGTTCATCAGATGTTTCCGATTCCCTTCTTGACCGAATCCGTCCACTCATCTGCGACAATCGTCGATCCTTAAGTGAAAAGTTACCTGTGGAGAAAATTGAGACTTACATGTTCCGCAGATGATTGTGATTCTCTTCTTGACCTGTCCCTTTCCCGCATCTGAGAGAGACGACGCTCCTAGTATTGTAATGTTACTGGTGAAGAACAAAGTATGTTATGTTTATTGTTAACGATGCAGTATTTGATTATATTTTCTCACCAAATTATCGTCCTACCGCTTTTTACAATATTAAGTAACACTTCATAATTCTATCATTTTACAGTTTCGCGAGTTTGTAAATGAGAACTACTTATTTAGCTTACCCTTTCTTCAGTTGTTTCATTCGTTCGGTGTTGCTTACGCCGTTCACTGTCCTTTGCTTTTTTTTCTGCGTTCTCACGGACACTTGGTCTTGAAGGATGCATTGGAGTAGCTGCAGAAATATCAGAATGTACACTTCTCCTGCGTCTACGATTTAGAACTCTAAACATTAGTTGAAAAACTTACAGTTTAAAAACCGACCTGTCGGATATTGTTTCTGTTTCCATGGTCGGTGAAGAAGACTCTTCCGAGTCATTCGTTTCCATCATATAACTTTTATAGAATCGATTTAAATAGGAATTGAAAAAAATAAAAGCACATGAAAAATATGACTATAGAACATAAAGAACACGTTTCAATATTTGTATTAACAAACAATCAGTAATATGCGACTTCAGACCAAATATCATGTCTATAAAGATTCAATAGAGGATATTAAGCAAATTTGAATATTAACAGTTTTAGAAAAAAGGGTAATCTGAATAAATTCGAATTCAAAAATAAAAAATAAAACCATGGATAGAGACGATGCAGCTGAATGAATGGCTTCAGCGACTGTGAATCTTCTTTATATACTGCATGTTGTTATAGTAAACATAATGTAAACATGATGAAACATGTTTCGCTGTCGTAAAAGTGCCAATTTTCTTGGCTGTTAATGTAAACATGTTTCGAAAACTTGTTTCGCTGACATAAAACGGCCATTTTATATGGCTGTTTTCGCGAATAGTTAATAAACAATCGTAGAATTTTGAAGTGCAAGATTTACAGAGACAAATTAGTATAGGTTCCCAAAGTTTAACTTGAGTTTTGGACAGCACGGAATTTTTATTAACACCGCTTTGCAATTTTTAACACTTCGGCAATATAAGCGATCACCTAGGTCCACTTTGAATTTTTGACACTGGGATTTTTTAAGACTGCGAAGAAATTGCTGACACTGCGGGTATATACGCAATTACGTATTTCGATTTTGAATTTTTGACACTGCGGGATTTTTTAACACCGCGATGGAATTTTTGACACCGCGGGTATATACGCAATCACGTATCTCCATTTTGAATTTTTGACACTGCGTGATTTTTTAACACCGCAATGGAATTTTTGACACCGCAGGTATATACGCAATCACGTACGCCCAACCAATCAATAATCAATATCAATCAATATTTGATATTTGATATCAATCGATAATCAATATTGTGACGTCATCGCGGACATAGATACATAGATAGATAGATACATTTTTGCCTTTTATATATGTACATGATGATAGTTGACTCCGCGATGAATACGACCACAACCATTCTCACCCCAGTTGTCACCACACGAGTTTTTGAATTCCCAATAACGAGGCCCGAAACCTGCGACCACAACGGCATACCAATCGACCAAAATACGAACCTGACGAAAACGTTTTAACGCCCGGCCCGGCCCGGCCGGCAATCCGAGAATTTCGAATTTTGACCCCCGATTTGACACTTTTAAGCTCATTATACTACAAATGGCCTTTAAATAGCCTCTCGCTAGAAGAGAACGCAGACACATTCAGTCAAAAATTGGCACCCGCGCCCTTACTGAGCACTGCGTTGGGACGGTACGTTTGAAGACAGACTATATACCATTATTTTCAATTGCGCTTGATAAACTAGTTTTCAATAACTTTGGTATTTGTCCAAAGTTCTAATGACCACAATTAGTCTGAAAGATAGTTTATAACAATATTCCCATAAAGTTATTAATATTCATTCTGTTATATAACATTTGTATATACAAGTAAAGCAGACTTCGCAATGACCCGACCATTTTGGAAGCTTTTGAACATTCTGACCAGGTCACTTTGGGCAGTCTGAAGTGAAAGTTGTTCTCTAATAGGTTGGATAAATTTCTTAAGTGAAAACAAAAGTAAATTTTGACTTAAGCTATAGTCGACGGTTAACTTAAATGGTTCAGATAACTATTTGAATATAGAAAGCTTAAACTTTGTAAAGCATACTGTAGATACCTTCTGAACATTAAAAGTTACTATAGTCAGCGCCAAGAATAACGATGGAGTGTAATGAATTCAACACTCGTCTGAACCCCTTTTGCGAGCACAGCACCAGCGGCTACTCTCCGTTCAATATTGTACTTTGCAAGTACGCGCGTGCTATTTGCCTGCAGGTGCGGTGTTAAAATCCTAAAAATACGCAAGTGAGACTCCAGTATTACTCTCGGCGCTGACTATATCGACCATAAACTTCTACCAAAAAAGTTGTAAAACATGAAATAGATGTTGAAATTATAGATCAGACTAGCTGAATAAACCAAGTAATCAGAACCAATTTAAAAATAGAAAGAGATCGATAACACTTATAAAAATATTGATATTAGGGATGCTCACATTAATTTAACCTGTATATAGATTGATGTGGTAGAAGAAGCGATTCTATATCAACTACTGTATATATAAAAGCTACAGTATACCGGATAGATACCGTAACCCAAAGAAACGTTACTCTGGTAGGGTTACGGTGGGAGAACAGAAGATTTTTGGGGTTATAGATATCTAGAAGATAGTTTAATCAAAAATGTTCCATTCAATAAAAAAAGAGACTAAACTAAAAAAGATACAATAATTATTTGTAAAGCTCATTAAAATATAATTCTTTTTAGTTACTGTCCGTAGTTGATATATATCCGTAGAGGGAATGTTTACAACCCTGAGCATTGTGATGATACCAAGTCTAGACCGGAAAATCTGAAATATAATAGAACTTACTATATTTATTCAAATCGCCATAACTATATCTTAATCGGTATGAGAGCTATGAGCATTTCTAAATTGCACTACTCTTCATTTTGGGCGTGGCCACCGGTCTCCATATTTATAGACATGCATATTTTGTATTACATTTCGTTTAATGGTCTTAAAATAGCCTTATTGTTGTAAGGGTAATCTTGGAGCCCATGAAAATGTAGTAACCCCCAGTAACGTCATAAAATGTAGGAAATATGGGAAGCCCGCGGCCGTATTCACCCAATCTCCCCGGCACGAGAACAGGAATGTCGGGAGCAACAATCGTTTCCTGAACCAGCCACGGTAAAGGATTTTGAAAACGCGCGAACTGTCGGGAATGTGTCCACGGAAACGCTTTCTCCCAGTGACGTTGATGAATAATGTCACCGATGCTTAACAACAATCAGCAACCGTTCTTACCAAAAGTGGTCAAGTTTTAAGTGATTAAACCAAAACCACTGTTATCAATACCTATTTTGTATATTATAGTCTGATTCAAAAGGAATAATGAAGTGTTATTTGCGTATATGATGCAATTTTGCATATATTTTCGTATTTTATAGAGGATAAAATATTATCTTAATTACCTGCTAAGCTTCTTCTCTTCTAATTATTAATCTTTATATTGAGTTCTCTAGAAACTGCATCGCACGCGACGCGTACACTGGTCGCATTGCGGCGAGCGGTCGGGTTGAATGTCCAACATTCACGCATAAGCTGCGCCATTCTACTGAATAACTGAAAAGAAGTTTAGTTAGTGAAAACGATTTAAGTTCAATAAGAAAAATGTTTTAAGGCAAATTGGCCCAAAAACGAATTATGTTTCATTTTATTTAATGGTTTCAACGCGAACTGACTACCTTGTTCCCTGTATAGGGAAAACTCGTTTGATACTAAAATTTTGGAAAATAACTGATATGTAGTTTTCAAAATCCAAAATTTTCAGAATCTCTTAGAAATCAGAATCCGTGGTCGTAGTATAGAAACGCCCGGGTGGGTGCCCGGGCAGTTTTCGGCTGACCAAGCAGTTGAGAATTGTTGACCGAGCAGGCTAAAAACTGCCCGGGCACCCACCGGGGCGTTTCTGTACTACGGCCACAGAAAGTAGCGCTACCTCATCGTTTTGGTACACCTACAGACCTTTTCCAGTGTTCCAAAATCAAACAACTGGTTAAATTCTGTGGCGGAACGTCAAAATAAAACGTTAATGGTTGCTTACCGGATCTTTAGTCCATTCCTTGGGTATTTCTGGTCGGTATCCTTCATCTAAGACGACCGCTCGCATCTCCGCATCGCTAGGGTCACGGGGTACTCGGTTGTAGTAGGGAATGGACTCGTCTGGCGGATAGGCGCGAACTAGAATAAAACGTTTAGGATCTAATGCTCTCAATATTTTAGTTTTCTATTAATACCGTTTCGTTCAATACCATAGCCGGCTAGGCCTGGCTAGGCCTGTTTGGCAATTCTGATTTGGGTAATATCGTTTGGATTTTTTATTTTGTCGCCTGTTTCGATGTAGTGTTCGTGTTATCAGCGGGGCTGTTGAAAAGTTTGAAAATATCATTCGCAGCAACATGCATTATGTTACTACTCTAGGTTCTTGGGATCTGCCCCTGGAATCTTCAGCGAAGCGGCCCCCAACTATTCCTTCAAACGTTAATAGTCACAGCAAACGATTGAAGTATTAGTTGTCTGCTGTTTGCAGGACTTTACTATACTGGATGAACGAGGAACTCGATCTACAGAAAAATAAACGGTTATTTCAAGAAGTAATATTTCAATAACTTATCATATTAAATAGCCAGTGGCCGTAGTATTGAAACGCTGAGGGTGGGTGCCCGGGCAGTTTTTAACCTGCCCGGGCAACAATTCTCAACTGCTCGGGCAGCCAAAAACTGCCAAGGGCACCCACACGGGCGTTTCAATACTACGACCACAGGACTCGCTCCTGGTTTTGAAGTATGCTATCATGCGTGCATTTTATACAAGCTGGGCCGGATCGGGACCACCAGGAACTTGCAAAAAGAGCTGATAATTTTTTGCCATCTTCTTTAAAATAGCTTTGCCTTTTCAGTTTTAAGGATTTTGTGCCACTTTGGCACCCTGCCAGGGAGTGGGCGGAGCCTATTTACCATATATAAATACCCTGCAAACCGTATTAGAGTTCATCTTCACTACCACCGAAATAAACCGTATATAGCAAAGAACTATACTGTCTATTCCACTAAAGTCCCCAAAAGAAGGACAGAGTTTTTGGGATCTGGGTACTTGGACCAAAATATTGAGCATAGTTGGGCCCCATCACCATATCTGCTAGACTCCTACCTTTCTCATTCTGAGCTCTTCTACATATTTCCCACATAACTAGTCCCATTGCATATATATCGGAACGAATATAGAAGTCAAATGATACAACAGTACACTCTTCATCCAACAGTTCGGGGGCGTGGTAACGCTAAATTACATGTATATAAGATTCGAATATAGTACATAACAACTATTGGTATGTACAAGTTCCTTTTTATAGAGTCTTTGAACTTAGTCAGCCCTTTCCAAGTAAGATCAAAAGTTTTGGAATATAGCTTATTATTGGGTTTTATAAGAGATTCAACGGTAAGTCAAGATAGTTAAGTCGGAAAAATTGGTGAACTTAAATGAAACTATATTAAAGTCAGCGCCAATAGTAATGACGGAGTGTAAAGAATTCAACACTCGTCTGAGCCCCTTTTTGCGAGCACCGCGCCAGCATATGGCGGCTACCCTCCGATCAACATTGTATTTTGCAAGTACGCCCGTGCAATTTGCCTGCAGGTGCGGTGTTTAAAATCCAATAAATACGCAAGTGACACTCCATTATTACTCTCGGCGCTGACTATAGCTCTATCAAATATGTTCACTCATTTATGATGTGTCATTATGGAGTTCCGGATATAAGGAACCCGAAATTTTTACCGGTACCCCACACCGTGAGTATGAAGATGATTAACTCTTACCACAGTTCCACTAGTCGGTCTCTGTTCCACATTAGCTGTGGCTCCATCAAACTTTACAGAAAGTCCCAAATCAGCAATACAACATGTGAGGTCCTGAATATCATAATATTTACTACATTATCTTTGTGATTAATAGCGCGGTAGTTATGTGGCTGGAGCTGTTGTATGTTAAAAGCTAGAAGTAGACAGTTGAAATACACAGATGTGTGATCTCCTGTTGGGTAAAAGGGTACAGAGACCGTGTCTTTGAAGTATTCTCCTAAGTAAGTTGCGCATTTATTTGTCGGGGGACTAATCGCTTGCAGCTAAAGGTCTAAAAAATTAAAACTAGAGCATACATTTGTTCTAATTTCTCTAATAAGATCTAATAAATTTGCAGTTCGTACCGTAACCCCTTGCAAGCGATCAGTCCGTCGGCTATAGTAAACTTTGATAGAAAAGTGTTACCAAATTGGCCTTAAAACTTTTTCACCTTGCATCTTTACTATAACACTAATTCTACTACAACATCTATTATGATTCAAACTCTTTGAAAGTTATAACCTACCCTCTTAACCAGAATGTTGTTACTTTTCACGTCTCTGTGTGCAATAGGGCGTTTTGGTTCTGAAAATAAATAAGTTTTGTTGAAGAAATCAAAATAGGGAATACTCAACCGGGTACAAATTAGTAAGTTGGTAGCGTTCTTGGAGAATACAGATCTAATAACATCGCCGCCTTTAGAATACGGCGATTGAGTCCTAGATCTTGCAAAAACTATATCACGCTTCTTTTTTTTGCACCCGGCGCGATTTTTTCAACCGAAGTATATTTTCCACTTTTTAAAAAACTTTTGGGAAATTTCAATTTTATAAAGATAGCTTACCATTTTCGCGTCCTCTTATATTAGGAATATCCGAGTGTAGGTAAGATAGTCCGTCAGCTATACTTCTAATCATATTGAACATAATCTCATTTGTCGCAGTCTACAAATACTAATAATAAACTGGAGTTTTTAAATTGAACTTGATTTTGAACTTGATGAACAATCCTATAATAAACTCAATCTTATGTTTTCTTTTTTAAATTTCCGAGTCCTATTGAAACACTAGAACAATGAAAAACAATGTACGAAATCCTTTCCAAATATTTGGAATTTCGAACCAGGATTTCGGAAAAAATTAGGATTCAGGCTATCCGAACTTGGACTACAACACCTGGTTGCTGGGAGCGGAACGCCCCAATTCAAAAAGTTTGGGACCGGGCCGGGCATTGGGTTTGAAGTCAGTTGTGCATTAAAAGGTTCGCCTGAGAATCGGGCGGGGCCGGGCCGGCTCGTCAAATTCCCCCTCCTGGTTGCCAAAGAGGTTAATTAATTTCGTTATTAAGACTTACATGCTTCTGTAGATAGTCTCCAACACTACCATTTTCATGGAACTCGGTTATCATAAAGTATAACATGTCATCGTTTATTTCTGAAATGTTGAAACTATGATCTTTATACTAATCACTTTATTAATATTGTTTAGAGAACTATTTTTGTTTTCAAATTATACTTTTATTATTTTACTGAAGCTTGTTTTGGTGGAGGTTTGAACATACTACATTTTTGAAAACCTATTAAACTAAGTTGCTTTAGCCTAGTGGTTAGAGCAGCCGTCTCTGAATCCGCGAGGATCTGAGCCTGTGGGTTCGACTCCCCGTGGCTGTAGAAGGGTGAAACCAGGAGCTTATTTATCCCATGTTTCGTGCACCCCAAGACTGAATGTTAGAAAGGAGACGTCTCTGCTCAGAAGATTCCTGAATGAATGCCGAAACCCTGCGCCGGAGAAACCTACAGTTATTGTGTAATACGAGTGATACAGGAAATAAATTAATTTACTTTACTTTACATTAACTATCGGGAATACGAAAAGGTGACACTTGAAGACCAAGACAGTTAGAGTTACTAAATCGGACAGTAAAAGAAACTGTCATTGTCTCAAACCAAAGTTTCGAAAAGTTTTGACCACTGTCATACCTGCTCAAAATATATTTCCGAAGAGTGCGGTATCCTCGTAACGTTCTACTAAACGCACCTCTATTGTCGTGTCCATAGTATCTTACTACACTAGGATGAGTTAACCCTGTGAACATGGTTGTTTCATGGTAGAAATCATTCACGTCCTTTTTCGAAAACATCTTAATGGCTACAGCTGAACCACGGAAGGTGCCTTTGAATACCTGGAAAAGCTGGTAGTGCTTATGGATTCAAACCGCATATTAATACATTTCAAATTAATAAAATTGATCTGGGATTGATTTTGTGCAGAAGCGCTTCGTGCAGCTTTTTAAAGATGAACAATTTGTGAATCAGTTATTTACATAGATCTATAAAAATGACAACACCAGAGCTGGTTACCGGCCCGGTCCGGCTCGGCGTGAAATTTTGAAACCCAGGACGGGCCGGCCGGATAACCACCGCTGGTTTTCACCACAAGCCCGCCCATTTCCACTCACTTCTCCGAATCGGCCGCAACCTATGCAATCGTCCAATTGCAGTTGATGAGCTAGAGTTAATTCTCGAAGTTGCTGCGCGCCTAAAAATGAAGTGTTGCGACCACAGATTCTAATATTCGCGGTTTATATCCAAGAAGGTTTAGTTACAACTAGATTACTAGTCTGTTGATTCAAAAATCAGTTTATACAATTCCAGAATGGTTAAGGATATATAAAGCTATTTGTGTTAAGCCGTATTTTTGGACAAACGTTCTATTTTTCTGACTAACAAGAAGCTTGTACTTAAAATAGTTTTTTATTGTTTTTAGGGACACTTTAACATAATATAAATTCTATTTTTGTAAAAAAACTACTGGAAAACGTTTTAGAGATTTTTAACGTTATCTTCTTTGGTTGGTGGCGGCCCCGGAATTTTTCACCCCTGTGCGGATCCTCTTCCCATTACTTACCGGATCCCGATCCAACAGAGACTGTGTTATCCAACTGTGCCGCCAGAGTATCCGGCAACTGAACCAAATTTGGCCTTTGCGGGGTAGAACCAGAAGAATGATCCACGTCAGAACTCTGGTCGGGAGCTGAAAAAATATATTTTCTCTCAAAATTATGCTTTTGATTTTGTAGATGTATTTTACTGGATCAACCGGATGCCGATATGCTGTGGGTTGGACTCCCATAACTGCAGAAGGCTTGGTAAACCAACAGCTTACTTATTCCATGCTTCGTAACTCGAAGACACAATGTTTGAAAAAAGCCTTCTTTGCTCAGAAGATTCCGAAATGATTAGCCGAAGTCCTGCTTCAAAGAAATCTAATGTTATAATGTAAACTTTGAAATTTACGGCCATGTTTTCAATCTATCAAAATTTCATTTCACCGAACTTACTAAGTCTGGTACTGTTAGTAATAACTGTGTAGTGATCATCATCGCTGATTTGCTCAGTCAAAGGAATATTGTCACTGTTGCAACTGAAAAGTATAATATTATTATTTTGTCTTCAAAATATATTCATTTTTATAACACCACATCTCTTCTAGATACCGCGCTGCAACCTAGTTACTGTAAGTCCTACCTTGGTGTATTAACTCTTGGTTTCTTAGAGAATTTATCCACAAGTCTATTGTAGATCTTAATGTTAAAGGAGTTCTTGTAAGTGTTAATAAAGTGGTATGTGCCTCCAACTAGAATTCCTCCGAGTACCTGAAATACATTTGATATATAGTCTTCTCCAACAGTAAGGAGACCACGGGTAGTGCGTATATTTTCGATTTTCACGACCGAACCTGCAGGCAAAGTTCGCGCGCGGTGCGGGCAACTGCAACGTTGACCTTAAAGCATTCGCAAGTTACTTGAGTTCTGCCGGCAAAACAGGCTCATACAAATATAGATTTCTTAACAAGGCAAATTTTGCAACACCGCGCATCTAATGAGGCCGGCGCAATGCAGACCTCTCACGAAAGGCCCGGCCCGGCCCGATGAGAGGTCTGGCGCAAGGTAGTCTAGGTTTTGAAACAGACTATCCATGTTTATAAGAGTTGGCTGAAAATCATGTTTTCAACCAGTAGAATCTTTTATTATTTGTTGCGTTAAACTTACAAAAGCAAGTAGATGACTCCAAAATGCAAAAGTAGATGCGCATTGCCCAATTTCTTCTTGATCACTTGTGTGATTATACTGCTGCATTGGGAACTAAAACATACTAATAGTAAAGAATTTAAAAATACCCCCAGTTAACCAACAACAGAGATGGATTCCCACAATACCGAGCCTTTCAAAATGGACTTATTTTCATTTCGATTGCGAAAATTCTCAATTCAAAGGAGTTCTGTTTTTGCCAGTTCTATTTTCTGATAGTCCCAGCAAATAGCTTTAGTTAACCGGTTGATAAAAAACATTCATGGGTATGGTATCCTTCAGAGAGACTGTTTGCCTCCCAATGATCTCGTGTTCATTCGGTTGGTTCGTGGAATTTAAGAATCCACATACCCAGAAAAGGCATATGTTACAGTTAAACACCAAGGCTACGAAAACCGTCTGGACTATAGTGTGATTCAAGATGAATAATGGAGTGTTATTTGCGTATTTTAATTAACTTTTGCATATATTTTCAGTTTTCCAATACTTTCAGAGCCATTTTCAATGAGATTCTTTTTTAACACTCCATTTACTCTTGAATCAGACTATATTCATTAGCCAAGAATTGTATCATTACATAAATTGTAGGTTGATGATTGGCAAATAGGTTGATCTTTCATCAAAAACACATTCATTTTATATAACACCGTCGCTCCCAGAGGTGGTTGTCAGGCCGGCCCGGCCCGGCCGGGGTTTCAAAATTTTAGGCCGGTTCGGGCCTGGCCGGGCTAGCCCATGTTAGGCCTGGCCAGTTTCCAGCCTTTTGTACCCCCTGAGGTGGTTATCCGGTCGGGCTGGTAACCAGCTCTGGCCTCTCCCAAGGAATTTTTCCGGTCGTACACAAAGTATTTCATAACATACCTTAATAGAACTTCTAAACTCCGCGTTATTGCACAGACTCAGATCACAGCACTCTCGTTCATTATGTTGCTCGTCTTTACAGAACAATAGTTGATTGAAGTTTTCGCTGCGAGAGTCGTGAGCTCTAAAAAGCAACTTTTACCACTAGGTATATGAGTTTCGTAAGGATGAGAGGATGTGGGTTCAATTCCTCCCCCATCCCAATACGGATTTGGCCCCCGTGGGAAGTATCCCTAACAATGCTTTTCAAAGCAAATAAAAACTGTTATTATTAAATGGAAATGCCAAGCGCTCCGTCATATATTAACTGGTGCTGCGATCCAAAGAGAAACTGTTTATGTAACCTGTACTGTGATCCTTGTATTGCTAATAAGAATAAATTACTTTTACACAGAAGCTACAAAAAGCTTTAAATGGTTTGTTGGGCGTTCGAAATAAATGGTATCGAACGGCTTCAAACAATCCTAACAATAGTTAAACCTAGTCCCAAATAAAATCTGGAGATATAACTTTTAAGTTGTTCATAGTTTTCATTACGTTGGCCAACTAACCCATAATCTTCCTCATGGAACGGATCGTCCTTATCCGGCATTACATAATGCTTTGCTGCGAAACAGAAGGTTCCGATGCATAGACTCTGAAATAGAAGTACTAGTAGTTTCTGGGTCGGTTTTCAAAATAACAAGGGCCAAAATTGCGTGACCGGGCCCGACAGATACCAATATTCCTTCAAGTCCCGTTCGCAGTTTTTATCACCCAGCAAAGGCTGTCCCGGCGCAAGCGAATAATTTTTGACCACAGGTCTCATTCGTACTCCTGCAGCGCTTTATCAGAAGTTTGTAAACTCAGTATATTGGAATTTTAAGCCTTTTAAAGTAATTGAATATATTTCGCAGAAATATTGAAATATACTCTAATCAAATGTTTCCAAGTCCCTTCAAGTTTTCGTATTACTTTAGTTTTTCTAATCTTGGCAGCATAGAAATCAGTCCAATTATCTTGTTGACAGCTATCTTTTAATTATTGCATATCCGAGTGTAAGTAAAAAGGCAAAAACGAATAACAATATAAAAATATGTAATAACACTGTGTTTTGTAAAGTTTGCAAAGTGTTCTCAAGAACAAAGGTGGTTATCCGGCCGGCCCGGCCTGGATTTCAACATTTCAAGAAGGGCGGGGCCGGGTCA
>JAQGAV010001702.1:0-19288 GCA_034691345.1 Phasmarhabditis papillosa
AAATCCAGGAATCGTGCACCAAGTTTTCGCACTCGGATTTTGCTCTGCATCGCTGCATTAGGGCGCGGCGAGCCGTGGTATTCTGGCACAATGAATTATTCAACTGTTTGTACACTTTACATCTAATCTCATATTTATGATCTTATTTTATATTGATAGATAAGTTAATAAAAATATAAATAAGCTTAGTTCTCAAGATTTATACTTGATATTAGCATATTTATCCAATGTGCCGATATAGTCAAATTTGTCTGGGCCTTGTAAAAAATTGTCGGATCGGGCTGGGTCTTGCGTGAGAGGTCTGATGTAGTGTATTTTCAAACTAGAAGTTCAGATCCAAGTGCAACTATCGTGTCGCCGAAGCAGGCTTCCATTTAATACTTTAGAAAGCTGCTGGCGGATATAGGGAAATCTCTCTATGCTATGAGAAGCGTGCAACAGCAGCATATATATATATACTTATATAGGTCGTTTTACATACTACTCACTGCGGGCTGAATAGTCCATTATGGCAGACCACCAACCTCAATGAGTTTGCTTTTACTCGCAATGGCATATTGTATAAGGTTACTAGATTAAACGATGGTTACCCTAATATACTGAGGTTGCAAATAAAAAGATTGGCAATGATGTAACCATATCCAATTTGAGAAGCAAAGAGACCGTATTGCTTATTAAGATTGGTAACTTTTTCCAAGCACTGCGGCTCACCATCGGAAACAACTTCCGAGTTAATTTCTTACCGGATTTCTTCAACAAAACCAACTAGTTCCATAAGAAACGATTATTGTTGTTTGCCGACATAGAGATGAATTAAACAACGATCAATAACAACTTTATCAAAATAATATGAAGGAAACAAATATGAAAATAACAAAAGTACAAAAAAGACAACATCAATAAAACTGAATTATCTTCTCCATTGCAGACGGTCAAAGCTCCATTCTGTACTTCTCATCGTAGATGGAGAGGCCACGAAACTGGCCACCACTAACTTTAGACTAAAGTACAGTAAAATTTAGTAAATTTTCAAAAACATACCGTTTTAATCTTCTGTTCTTTTGGGGCTTCGTAATCTTTCTTGGTGTTTTGGACCTCTCTCCAAAGTACTCCACGACAAAGGCTACAAACAAAATGTAAATTTAATATTAGAATATTACATACCTTTGACCAGCATCGCAATTGCACCACACCGTGTCGATTCCCCTTGTTTCCAGGTGGAATCTTTCCATGTAATCGGCTGAGAGGAAACTTAGATATTGTTAGCTAAATTTAAAAATTCATACCTTTATTCGTCAAAAGAAGTGGGGGAAGATACTTGAAGAAGTTCACAGTGAGCACACTGTTTTCCGAAATCGCACGAGCAGCTACCAGATGCAGGGTTGATACCGATTTGCCAGGCACCGATGTGGACTCCAACAATACGGCCTTCACGATGCAATTCGGGTTACACTAAAGCAATATTTCAGAATAGTATTTGCAGTACATAGCTGACTTTTCGCAAACCTATCTATTGTGGGTGAGCTGAATATCATGCAATACCCTATGAAAGTAGTTGGCATGTCAAAATAATTAGGTATTGATCTAATTTCAGGAACCGGAAGATTCGGTTTTAGAAGCCGCAACAAAATGCACTAGAAAAAGAAACTTACAGAGTGGTGCAGGTAGCGCGTGAAGTCGGAACGTCTTCTTCTGTCTAGGCAGAGGTTTTCGGCGTTGGGAAGCTCCAGAAAGTGCGTGAAGGCAATCATTTCACCCTCCTCTCTGAAGCACTTATCGGCTACACTAACATCAACAATCTGTAATTAAGAGGATAAATAAATCTTACCAAATGTTATAAATTACCTCTCCGCATATTGGAGAAATCACGTCTCCCGCATTTATTGGGTACAACGTGATCAGCTCCCAAAATCCATCTGGATGACGGCGAACTTGCAGAGAACTGCGTGGAAACGGCGTACTGAACAATTGCGATAACATATAAATAATGGAAAACGTACTTTGCTGTAAGGCTTGATGGGTCAAAGGCCAGCTGAATGCGGCATTCTTCCATCTGACTGTCTTTCTGAAAAAAATATCCATTTTCTGAACTTTGGTGAGAAAATGGAATACCTCTCCGGATGGCTTTCTGTATGCAGCTCTCTGGTCCATCATGAACCACATAGCACTGTGCACCAAGGCTGTCTTCGATGGAATCAGACCGGGGTAGACGTCCGCAGTCTGTACCTAAATTTTCGTATCTGTCTCAAATGCAATCTGGCAAAAACTAACCACGCTATGCCATGTGAACATGTCCACATCAGGAGTAACATTGAACGGAATGAACTGCTTCAATGACATAGGCAGTATACCATCTACTGTGTTGATGACCTACAAAAAGTTATCAAACAAGAGATTTCGAAAACAAACCTGAACATCCGGAAAGTGCTTGCAGCAACGAATCAGTACAGTTAGGTCTTGCGTATAGCTGAAATAAGGATAATGTAAAAAATAATGTGGATTTACATACCGGGCCATTAAATCGTTCATCTCGGGAAATTCAGGAGATGCGGCGAACGTTTTCTTCATATGCAGCCAACCATATTTTCGGCCAAATTGCTACAAATTTGCTATGTTTGTAACACAGAAAAAAACACACCTCACTAATCAATTTCTTGTAGAACATTGAATCCGCCACGTAGAAACGGAGTGAGTTATTCTGCAGTTCATGCTGCACGAGGGCACCGAACGCCAGATCTGCAAAATAAGTATACATTCTACCTAGCGATGCTTCTACAAACCTTTACCATCAATATTTCGATCCTTTGACTTGACGACTTTCCTCCAATAAGTGTAGATGGGCAGGTAGGTTTGAAAGGAGCGTTCCGGCTGAAACAATTTTAGGTGCTAAAATAAGTGGGAAAGTCACCTCATCCGTGTTGTCGTCGGCACCATACCCAATCCACGATGTGCGGTACCGCAGGCAGTCGATTCCATTCCGTGGCTGAAAAGGAGAAATGGATTGCAGATATCCGCTAGGTTATTTCTAAAAAAATGAAAACTTTAAATTTAGGTGTCCTTTATCCATAGACTAGCAAACTTCCAAGCATTTTAGAGCTTTAACTTACCAAGATATGATGGCTAAGAATTCCGTCAACGTCGAATGATTCAGGATCAACGGCCATCGATGACTTCGTAACGGACTTGGAAAAGTCCGCAGTGGGTGCCAATTTGGGCAATTCCTTCCTGAAATAAAAGATTAATTCGTTTAATTTTTCTAAACATACGCGGCAGAAACCGAAGAGCCAGGTTGTTTAGAGGGCTTCGCCTCCGACTTGTTCATTATTGAGTATACCTGGAAGACACTGCGTTCAAAATATCGTATTTAATTCGAAGAAAATAAAGAATACATAAAAAAAGACTAAAGACCTCACACATATCTCTGAGCAGTTTCCACCGAAGAGCAACATATTAGGAAAATTACAATATAAATATACAAGAATTACAAGAATACAAATATAGATATAACATAGAACATAATGCAACGTACTTTGAACAGCTCACGAACAACAACGACAAAACTCTTTGGGCGTGTCCTTTAGTTGATGCGCAGTGGCTTGATGTGCAGGCCAATCGCGGCGAAATCCAGCAGCCTTTTCGTGCGATTTGAACCAATTGGTTTAAAGACCCAGTGGGGTCAAAGGACTGTGTCCCTTTTTAAAACTTAAAGGTAATTTTTCTCTGAAACGACTCAATCAATTTTTCCCAAAAAACTCATTTCCCTAGAACATACTGAGGGCTATGGAATGGTACTAAAATAAACATAAGTTGAATGTCATATAAATCCAGGAATGGTGCACCAAGTTTTCGCTCTCCGATTTTGCTCTGCATCGTTGCGTTGGGGCGCGGCGAGCCGTGGATAACCGTATCCATAGTAAGAATAACGATTGTAGTAGCCCATGTAGGGTTTAGCACGAAACATTCTTCTAAAATAGAAAAGTTCAATATTAAAGAGATAAAATAACAATAATATTATTTTCATTATAAAAATAACAATGTTATATTTCTCACCTAAGTTCCGCACGGGCCTGCTCGCTGTCGGCCATAGCCTCATCGGCAATGTAACGCTTAGCAGGAGGACTTCCTCTGGAAAAGTAGAACTTGCTAATGATACTAGAAACGACTAAACAAAAGTGGGGTTGAAGGAGTTGTTGAAACTAATTAGAAATGTTGCTTCTTCTTAGTTTGGTAGATCTTGTTACTTGATATAAATGACTTAGGCTAGTTTGTCTTACCATATTTCTTATTAAGCGAGATGCTTCCCCTTACAATGCTACAGGTGGTCTTACAAAGTAAGACATACACACTATCAAAACTTCTCGGGCCTCTAACTCTGCCGTCCAACCTCCTTAGCAGAAAATAAAAACGTGAAGCTTACTCCATTTCAACCCTCTATCGAGCTGCGTCGACAGATTTTTGATTGGCCACCTTGAGCTAAAACACTCCCCTGGTTAGGGATTTACACTTTTGCCATATAAACTCTAGTATGATGGTTTCAAATCCTCTATAGAAATGACAGCTTCAGCATACTAGATTTTCTGGTAGAGAATTAGCTTTTGATTTTTAAGGTTCATTATTTGGTTTGTAATAGAAATAACATTTACCTACTAATTTAATTTTTAATTAGCTGCTAATTTAAAATTATACAATTAAGACTTTCTTTTGACTTTAGTATGGTAATATTGTCAAATAAGGGGTAATATGTATTTGACAAACTTTGACACAGATTGTTGAAAAATCAATCAAACTACTTTCAGAAGGTTGTGCAAAACGGTTAACCGATAAAATATACCAAACATTAAATCGGATAATTGAAGTTAACGGTACACTCAAAATGTTAATGTCATTTTTATGGGTTTGTATTATTCAGATTAAAAAGCTATTAAAAAATTTGAAGAAAAACGAATGATTTTATGGCAGGTTGTGTTTTTGGTATATCTGCTCTGCCTAACATGGGTTACTAGTCGAATTAATTATAAATGTGCTAAAACACCCAATTCTATAAGAATATTGTAATTATTTACCGAGCACTTACGTTTTGAGCCATAAAAATGATAGCTTTTTGTTTTTCGAATTTGGTCGCAGTTCACGAGTTCTAAATTCATGCAAAGGGCGATGTCAGGCTAGGACTCCGACCCTAGGTTGACTGACCTACACGCAATGTGGTAAAAAATTCAATCGGCCATAAATAACTCGGCTCAAAAAAAAACTTCCGAAATTCGGGTCATAAGCTAATGTTATATAACAGAAATATATCAATAATCTCGCTGGCGGTGGGAACAGTACCAAATTTAGGTTGTCCGTTGGGGTTTTTGTGAAATGGGCAACGGGTCTGGCAGGTTTTACATTTTCAAACTCCTAACTGGTCTAAAGGACTGAGCTTGTTAGAAAAGATCAGCTATAAGGATTTTAAAAGTCTAATACTAGCTTTCTAAGAAGAGTTTTGTCCAGTAGAACGGCAATGTCGAGGCTCCAACTCTTAAAAAAACAAATAGTTTCAACTTTTTCGTTTAGGTACACTTTAAAACAGTTGCCACCTCCTCCCAAGCAAGTAAATTGGTTGTTGATAAGAAATTGAAGGAAACAAAGTTAGTTTATTTATTACGGGCTTTCTCCTTCCATAATGTTGGCTACACATATCCAATCAAAATCAAACAAGAAAAAAATGAAAATAATGACCATCTCTTCTGGAAATTGAGAGCATTAACTGGTTTGGCAGGCCAAAGAAATTGAAGTTGGCCCATTAGTTTACTAGCGTACAACCTCTGTATCACTTATATAAGAATCAAAACGAACTTTAATACCTTTTTTGGTTTTGTTATTCTCTGTTGAGAATCTGGTATGTAGCAGGACATATAGATAGTTTTAAATGGTATTTTTCGAATGTCTTCTGTTCAGTTTTATATAACAATTAGGTTATATACTTTGCTAACGAGCTCTCAAAATAGGTTTTGAAAGAATTACATAAACGTATTTTTTAGTTTCAAAAATTATTGTGACGATGAAAAAAGCCAAAATAACAAATTTAGTGAATCAAATGGTTTCGCTGGGGAGATTCTCCACAACCTAAATTCTTCGTCTATTCATTTGTCATATACAGAGTTTGTGCAGTTCCTCAGGGTTAGTTTCGAAAAGGAAAGTATGAGCTTTAAGTTGAAATAATTTCTGCTCGCTAGAACTTTTACCTATTCTATATTGAAAAATATTACAAACTTTTTTTTGTAAGTTTAGAAAATCGCACAGTCGAATGAATGTTACGTAACCATTACTATATACATCACTTTCAGAATTATGCTAATAACAATGGGGAAATAGAAATCAGATTAGATGGAATGCATTTCCGGAACTTATTCTGTGATCTTAATTGGTTCTATCCGGATCTTGTCGATACTTATTTGTCTCTTAACGGCTACGCAAGCGGCATAAGCCTCAAAAACGACACCAACGTCTACACTCTGAATTACGCTAACGAAGATTATGATATGCTGTAGTAATCTATGGCAGTAGATAGATTTTGTAATATTTAGTTGAATAAAAATATTTCATCGCTTGCTTATTCTTAATTGAGACTTGAATCTTTTACGCGACTTTTCATAAGGGGAGGAGTCTGACCAAATCTCAGAAAAAGAGCGGAAACTTTCATGCAAACGACCATACCGTGCCTACCCGAACAAATATTGGTTTTCTGTGGAGCATTCCCAGACTGAGATGTATTTTAGGAAATTGACCCCCCCCCCCCACCACACTATTGGATTTGATTAAGAATAGACCGATATGTTCAGGGATGCATGCGCATTTTTTTTTCCAGAACGAAGCAAATGGGGACGTAGTATCGACAAGTCATCTCGGGTTAGCCGTAAGGTTATCTACTACCGACTATTATAGCTTATAACTATTGGAAATAGGAGTGTTCCAGTTATAAACAATAAATTGAATATATCTCATATGGTTAGCACTTGATTTCTACATCATTGTTAAATGAGAAATAAAATTGAGTTTAGCAAATGGAATATGCATTGTGTGAATAATATAAAATAATAAAATATGAGAACTACCGTGATGAAATAGATGTGAGCAAGAATCTCTCTAATCTTGTTGATTCCTACTGTCGTTTGCAGAATCCGAGAAGTATAAGAACAACATATTTGTCCACTAAGTCCATATAAGTTCAACTGAACTTTGAATTTATAGGATGGCTATGTAATGGGTCCAAATTTCTTTAGCAGAAATATAATTTCAATTACAGCATTTTTTTATAAACAAGTTCTCTTTTTCAATGGCTTTTGTGCGAATTTGTACACAAGAACATACCCTTTGAGCTCTTATTTTATTATGTGAATATTGAAACAATAAACATTATTATTATAAATACAATATGATTAGTGGTCTTGTAGAGGAGCATTACTGAAATGATCGAGAAAAAATGTGAAATTACTATGTACTAAAAAGTATATTTGCATGCGCAATAACAGCGTTCTGTGAAGCCTAAGATTCCATCGAAATGTTTAATATTGAAATAAATTTAACTAAAGTAATATAAAAACTAGCGTCATTTGAATCTTTCCGCCTGAAGAATTCTGAAAACTCCCAAATAGCATAGACCAGAGAGAGAGCGAGAGAAAGCGGTTAGTGCAACGAAATTCTTAAATTAACTGTGATTGGTTCTATTTTAAAGATTGGGATTAAAGGGCGGATATTTTTGAAAATCTTGAAAAGAAATGTTGGTAAATTGTTTGAACTACGTAAAAGATTAATAAATGATAATATTTTAAGTTTTGTCCTAGATGTAGCTAAGTAATCTTTATGGTAATCTAAAAACACGAATATGTTTATTAGTTTAAATCATATAAGAGTTTTATTTATCAACCAAACCGCAAATCAAGGGGAAGCTGCACCAGCAAACTCTAATTATATTATCGTTCTCAACTTTTAACTCTTCGTTGCTCGCTATTTTGTAACTGTCTGTCTATAAAATACAGCTTATTTCCATATTATTACTTTTTTCTAGTAGTTCAGGACGACGGTTTTGTTCAATCGTGTCATAATTTACCGAACTAATTACAGACAACTTTGGTGCATCGTCCTATTTGAAGAGTCCTAAATTTTAGAGAATGGGTTGCAAAGTTTAAAAAACGCCTTGAAAATAGACGGAAGTATTGCAAAAACCCTAGATTGACTGATATGTTAGTGCACTTTCTTTGATATTGATGCAAAGTGCTGGTCAACAATCCTTTCTTTGTCAAATTTCACTTAGTTTTTAAAATAGATCAAATTATACTTAAATTAAACGATATCCAATAAAGTATATATTAAGAAGTTTATTATAATTGTGGAATTCTGATTCTAGAGCAGCAGATTCAGCGGTGAGGTAGGATATATGTAAGCAATTTTCGGCCGAGCTTCCTTTTGTACAAGAAAGTTCCGAACTTGTATGCTACAATTTCAAACAGTATACAGTTATATATTAGTATAACTGTAACAAACTTACAATAAATTGACATGTTCAGATTATATCATTCATTATCACTTATATGTCTTAGTTCAGCTGTTCTTATCCAAAGTAGCTGCTATATGCATAGTTACTGTATCCATATCCATATGAAGGATAGAATAGAGACGGGAGCAGCAAACCAAATAAACGTTTATCACGGTGTTGTGGTCTGTAATTATAATTACTGTTAACTTTTGTTATTGGATTAGGTACTATATTTATCTTCCATGAGTCTAATAGTAAGCTAGTTTTGCTTCGCTTTGCAAAACATCATTCATATAATATATTTAGATCCGATGACCGAGTTTCCCGCTTAATGCAACCTCCGAGGTGGAAAATGAAAAAAGTTAGTAACCTTGAATAAACTGAAACCTACCCATGATCTGCGTTCGGATGTTCCTTCTGATCCATAACTCCTAGTACTGAGAAGCAGAGTAGAGCAAGAATAGCAAACAATACAAGACACTTCATATTTAAAATATATCATTCGAACAAAAAATAAACTTTATATTCAGATCTTGTTCAATGCCCCCCCCCCCATTTTAACAAACTAAAGATAATAACTTTAGTCAATTGGTCAATTTAGAGAATATAAGAACATACCCTAACAAATAGTTTGCAAAAACTTTAGGATGCGTCAAAAGTAGACCAAAGTGTTGCAGATGGCCTGTGAATTCGATGCAAAAGTCAATATGTTGTTGTACCTGAATTCGGTCTTCTTTGAAAGATTGATCATATGTTACTTGGCCGAACAGGATTATTTTAGAGAAGTATACGACGAAATAGTAGAGTAACTTCTTGTCCTGATAAAAGACTTATAGTTAGCAATTAGATGCAACTCACTTATTGAAACCAAACACTGTCATTACCAAATTATGACTAAATTCTCGTTTACTGTGCCGATTTTTTCGGATATCTTTATAGTAAATATGGTGTAATAATGGACTGTAGTTTAACTCTTTTATTTAAAATCTGTGATGTATTCGTTATTTCGTAGAATTCCTCATATTCGTACTCTTCTTTAAAAAGTAGTTCGTCCAGGGCTTAGCCTAATTCATTTGGTAACAAACGTCTAAATTAAGTTTTATTCGATATACTGGTTTTACAAGTTTAGGAAGTAGTTCTTCTTATATAAACCAATTATCACAATGCTGAGAGTACTCAAACTAATTCACTCAACACAATCATTAAAGGTTTGACTGTAACATCGCAGATGTGTTTCTTTTTAGAACAAATAACTCTGTATCCTCCCGCTTGGGTTTTAAATATTCTTTGATTAAAATAATGAATCGATTCCAAAGACCATTCCCAAAGTCAGGGCTGGGAGAAGGCGTTTCTCAAATTTTCGGCCCTGACCCGTCAGTCCATACTCTTGTTCACAGGTTTCAGTAGACACTGTTCAAAAAAGTTAGTTTTTTTGGCATATTATGGGATTAACAATACAAAGTGGACGAAAATTGACCTTTTTAAATGCTCTTTATCAAAATGCTATAACTAAATCAGTAGATTTGTCATAAAAATTGTCATTGGCCTCACCGATTTCCCAAATAGTCGGTTCCGGTCCGTGAACATCCCAGCATTGCCTTCCTGATTCCTTCAAGTCCTTGATAACAGGCAGCTGGAAAGCATACTATTGCCATACAGCTCTGGGTTTTTGCATTTCTATAGGGCGTTGACTGTGCATTTCGGGGTGAACAAAACTAAGTTATGAAATAGTTTTACAGACTTCTGCAACTTATATAAGTTTCTCTTCATTAAAAACAAGAGATTGTTGATCTCGGTCTTTTTATTACAGTTTTATTGTCTTACAATCTTAATTGACCGTGGGTCACCCAATTTGGTCGAATTATGCAGCGAGGCAAACCGGCCACCGGCCAAGAAACTCCCTTATAAGCAATGTATTTCCACTTTTATTAATAATTTTATTACTAGTCAAGCAAATTCCGAATTTTCTCGCAATTATTTATGTTATTATATTTACGGGGGTTCCTGTTTTTTGAACATTACTTGGCCTTGAGTAAAACAAATACTTAATCGAGGTCCGTTCGTCGTAAGAGCTATTTTTTCAGCGCCATTTGTAATTAGCTAGCGGTTCTATAGAAAGTTTCCTTGTAGAACCGGTTCCTCTATAAAAACATGTTAGCTCACCCGAATTAACACTTTGGAGGTCGTTATGATTTACTTTCTAATATTATTAATATTCTTTCATTTCTTTATTACTCACTGTTTGTATAGGACAAAGATTCACTATATTCTTAGGATGCGATTTGTACTCCTCGCGGCTTCACTCGGTCTTGCATCCGCAAGATTTGATCTGCGGAATTCTGGATACGAGCAAATTCAGGTAGTTAGTTGAGCTTAACCATCGCAAATATATCATGATGATGATGAAAACGTATTCCTTGTTTCACTCTATGTATGTTAGACTTGAACACCCTAGACAAAGATTCTAAGATACTCTTAGGGAGAAATGATAAATTTAGCCAGTAACATGGATGGTAGTGGTAAACGGGACAATACGTTGAGTCCCACTAAGAGTGTTTGTCCAGAATTCGGCCTAGTTCCGATTGAACAGCTCTATATTTTTGGCCCCGGGAGTTATTTCCCACCCTTACTGTAAAAGCTTAATCTGTTCAAACAAGTGATTACCTTCAGTTGTCCGATTATCTTCCGATATCCTCCGATGGAGGAAACCAACAGGATTATAACAAGGAACTAGGAACTCAAGCCGTGCCAAAAGCCAGTAGTTCTGTTAGTATAAATGTAGGTTAACATCCAAAAATAGGTTATAGCATACTGCAAGTAAAAAATTAAATGAAACTTTATAGTTTATAATCTATCCTTTTAGTCTTGGTTTTCAAATCAGAGATCTGTGAATGGAAAAGTTAGTTCAGATATTATTAGATTGACTATTTGTATGGTTATTTATTGAACTTTCAGCAATTCCGGCACAATGGACTTACCAAAACCGCAAATGACTAAATCATATTTTGCATAAACAAGTAGATCCGAAAGGAAATATATTTACCGATATTGAAGAAATGAAATGTTTTATATAAAATATATCATTTACTAAATATAATTAATGTATTCAAGTGTTTAGACTAATAGCTAGAGCCCTTGGATAAACAATAATGTGAATAAAATGAACCTAATTTTAGTGTTTCGTCTTTTAAGGCTAGGCCTTATTTCTTGCTAATTTATTTTGTTTTCTTTTAAGGCTAGGCCTTATTTCTTGCTAATTTATTTTGTTTCAGAACGGAAATGTACAATCCTATTCCGGTAGGACCAAAAATGTAAGTTTTTGTCGAACTAAAGTGTAAAAATACTCTGTTTAGGGAAACGTACAACCCAATGCACCCGTTATAAGAGTGATACCGGTATGTTAACTTTAAAAAGAAAAACATAATTAACTGTTAAATAAGTGCGTAAATCGAATTTTAGGGAGGATTAATAGCTTCTGAGCCCATTTTCAAGACTATACCGGTTAGTAAGTTACACTAACTAAACCACTCTTTGTTAACGTAGCAACATTGAATACATTTCAATTGTCTCTATTTCACCAAGTTAACCTTTATATTAATTAATATTCGCTTTCTAAGTTTTGCACCGAACGACCGTATTAGACCTTTAAATATTGTATATACTTTAGGGTATTCGAATATCTCGACCATCCGGTCTTACAGGAAATATGCCTAGTCCATGCCAAATGGGTTAGTGACAATTAAACAATAAGGAATGTTGAAATAGATCATATTCTAAAGTAGAATGTTTGCAGACTTACAGAGAAGCTTTAATGAATTAGTCAAATTCAAGTTTGCAAAAGAACAACAATTTCAAATTCATAGATCAATAAAAATGAAACAATAACTTTCTCTTTATAATTAATTGATGTACTCATGCTTACCCAATTGTTTCATACCGTATCTTTTAATTTCAGCTCCCAGAACAACCACTCAGCGACCTCGGTCCAGTCCGTGTGGGATACGAACCACAAAGCCAGCAGCGAAGCCAACTCCAAGAACTACAAGAAGTACCACACCTAAGACAACCAGAACTACTAGACCACCAACCACGAGAACTACTTATAGACCAACACAGTCAACAACAACCACAACTGAAAGACCACCTACGACAACAACTAGAAGAACTACTACCACAACTAGAGCAGGTTACAAAAGGATATAAATAGACGCCTAGAAGTTCTAAATATTTGAAAGCACAACAAACAGAAAGTGGTATAATACAGATCTATTTTAAATGGAACTCTCAAAACTGAAACACAGTTAATGCTTTTATTATTTCAATGAAGCTAAATGAACCGTTTTGCAGCTCGACCAACTACAGCAACTGGAACAACTATCACAACTACTAGAAGTGTACCTGCACCTAGACCGGGTGAAACTCCATTTATTGGAAGACCAGGAGAAATGGTCATACCGCCACCACCAGGGGTTTGTTTCTTCTATTATTCTAGTGGCATCTTTTGAATGAAAGTAGCTCATTTTCTCTGAAGTATCTGCTCTTTGGAACCTTCTTAAAGTTTTCCTATCAACTTATCTTTTTAAAAACAGTTTCAATACTTTAAGTTAAAGTCTTTAACTCAATTGTTTGTTTTATGAAAAGCAATAAAGAACAAATTCTTCAGGGAGTCATTCAAGGCGCTGGGTCGGGGATCAGTTCGCCTGCTCTACGGCCACCAACAGGAGATCCACAAGCAAATCCCGGAGTAGCTCCGTCCGGTTATGAGGTTTGCATAATATTAAAGAATACTATCAATTTATATAAAGCCCGTGAATGACCCTGTAAAACAAGGTCTAATCAACCAAATGTCAACTGGTAATCTCAACTCCAAATCATAGGATTGAACTATAATCGCGGGAATTCAAAAAAGTAATAATAATCCATTTACCCATAAAAATGAAACATTGTTACATAATATAGATCTACTAGAATATTTTGTAAGAATTTTTCAGAGTGTTAAATTTGTCGCCGATAGTGATGCAGTAAGTGCTTCTGGAAATCAGCAATTAAGTTATACAGATTAAGAATATATATAATTAAGTACTATAATAATGATTGTATTAACATGGTATATGATTATTTGATTTTAATAAATGGATACATTATTTGTCTGATGCTTTAAAGCGGAAAGGAGGATGTTTGGTGTCTTCTACTACGACACAGAACTGAGTGGTTTTTAATCTTTAGTCATTTATCAGCCGTCATTTGATAAGTTAGGATATTAATAACGACAACACTAGTAAGTATATAATGATGGTGATGATGATATACATAGCCATTGAAAAAACAAGAAATATAATTGGAGAATGTAAACAAATATAGTAAAACCTGCTAGAAAAGACTCAGTTCTCTTCTTACAAGTTTTGTAATCTGTAAACATCAAATATTAGATTTGTTAGGTTTGGGTATGTAACAATAAAGCAGTTTATGGAGTAGTTAAGGTAAAGCGGATAAAGTTAGCTTTCTATGGAACCGCGAAGAAGCAGCATACACATGTTTCAACCGATCAGTAATATCTGTATGATGCAGACAATAGGTTAGTAGTAGTAATTACTCTCTCATTTCTTGAATATATAGACATATAATGAGGGAGTATGCGACTGTTTACTTAAATTAGTATCTCTTAGAAATACAGTTCTTTACATATTTACAATTTATGTTCACTGTGGCAAATAATGTTTATTACAAGGTGAAACGAGATTGGAATTTATTTCAAGAAGATTTCTTGGAGGCGAGTTAGTGTTTCAAAAGTAAAACGACGACTGTGATAGGAGAAATCATAAAAAAATCAAATATAATTGTCATTTTAAAAAGTTAAAGTTATATGGAAAGAATAGTCAAATTGGGCTGAAATAATATATCGGTGAAGAGTAATTTTGATTTTGATTTCCTGTTTTGAAATGATAACTTATAGCGGCACAAAAACCCCTCCACTCTAACTTCTCAGTGCTTTGAATTGCTTGTTTACGGTAACCAAGCAAAACAATCTTATCTTAGGAGTACAAAAACAATACTATTGTCTATTACTTATTTGGTTTAATATATAGCCCTGTCTTGCATATTTTCTCAATGTTAATTCCCACAGTTATTATGGTTACTTCTGTTTCCAGTATTCTATTTCTTATTTCTTTACTTTATTGTATATACATAAGTTTATTTGTCTTCCAACTGTCCAGACTCTAGTTACTAGGAATAAGTCAATTGCATACCAAGGATTTTCAAAATGTCTTTTTTTCATTTAAGGTTCTATTGAACAAATGATAAGCTTAAATTATAGCCAGTGAAGTAATCTAGACTTTAATGCAAATATATCCTATAAATTATAATTAACTTCTCTTAAAACTTTTTTTGTAATTAAACTAACTTAAACAATCTAAATAGATGGTAAACAACTCTGAGTTATAATAATTCAATAATTCCTTTAGGAATTTAGCTCCCGTGGATGGCGACAAACTTCGGCTAACTATGATGTACGTTAGAAGATAGCAATCTTCAGTGCAATAGACAAAACAAATATTAACCTTGTTTATATATTAGATATAAGTAATTGATAGTAACCCTTATGAAGTATAGACCAGTAGAGTGGTTAGGCTAATATCAGCTAGCAGCGCTATGCCCTATCTATGTTTTGAGCAGATTATAATTACATTTTAGGGTACAACTGCAAGCCAATTGAACGTTGGAGCCCATAGAATATTCACCGGAAAGATTTAAAGCTAAACAATTTATCAACTTGTTTATTGTCTTATTTTTATGGAATATATATTCTATTTTTACGAAAATGTTGGTAATAAAACTGTGTTAATCGGTATTTTTGACAATAGGATCATGAAATAGTTTAAGAGGAAATGGTATAATCTTTTTAATAGTTCAAATTTTAATAAAAACTGACTCTTACATATTTAACTATTGTCTAAGATTGTACAACTACTAAATTACTGTTTCAATGTTTCCAACTGTTGAGTTCCAGTAAATTTAATATTTCTTT
Source organism: Phasmarhabditis papillosa (assembly GCA_034691345.1). Lineage (NCBI taxonomy): Eukaryota > Metazoa > Nematoda > Chromadorea > Rhabditida > Rhabditidae > Pellioditis > Pellioditis papillosa. The sequence goes on from JAQGAV010001702.1 coordinate 15,543, forward strand.
GGTTTTCACCTGCATGTCTTATTAAACAGTACTTTTGGCTAATTCGAGTAAGTTATTGAATAATTAAATAAACTCGTGCTAAGTTTTTCTAACGTGTATCATTTTAGTTTCTTTCAAAATAGATCTAGGAACACTAGTGGTCTTGTGGTTAGAGAACGATATAATTATAAATTTCTTAAGTTTTATTATAGGCTTAAATTAAACAAGCCCACTTATTACAATCTTTCTAACCAAACACCAATTTGTCTTGGTATTTGTAATTGTTAAATATTTTTAAGGTTTGTTCGGTTTTTAGTTATAAAAGGAGATAAAACAGGAAACTCAACTTAAATAAATGTCTTTCTTTTTATATAACAAAATATGTTGGTTTCTTCATATTATCTTCATATTCGAAACTGGTTACTTCTTTATATTAGAAGATGAATTCAAAAAGGAGGTTCTCATACCTGCGAAAGAACTTTGTCAGTTTCAATCAAAACTTAACATTTCCCAGTGACTAATCTTGTATTTAGTCTTTAAACTCTCTGATAGTTTATTATTTTAGGATAATAAGTTTACAAGAAGAGTGTCTTAATGATTCTACAGCTTTCCCATTTTGTTTATTATTATGCCATCTTGAAATATAGTTACTCTTATTCAGATTCTGAGTTTAGTTGCTGAACTTATAGTTTTAGAATCTCAAGTAAGATTAGATACTCTTCTCTTGTTCTTACAGGTTTTCCTTATGTACTGGGGCTTCTATCCACATATTCCATGGGCTCCCCATACAGAGCTATACAATTGTTCCGGCAAAAGTAGCGAGGAATGGCTTTCCAGGGACACAGTTCGACCGCTAGTGGGATGGACTCTGATTGTTGGAGGAATTCTTGTTGTATTAAGATAAATATAACATTATTCTAACTTTAGAAAAGTCGGCATGTAACTACAAACTAGCATTTGAATGTCATCCGGAATAATTTGTTTCTTGATCAACATGTTTTGATAAAGTTTATATTAGAGTTATCATAAACCTGTGATTGAAGACATTTTGTTCTGAAATATAAACTGCTGTTTATGTTTTTCTAAACTATATGATATGTATTATCAACCATTGGTTAGGGAAATATTAATACTTTCCTTCTCCGAAGTGACTTTCTAAAGCATATGAAGATATAGTTTTGCAACATAGTACTCGATTCTTATTTGAATTCCAGATGTTATACTCGCTGGTAATTTATGCCATGGCTTGTAAGGATTTTCTCCGTCACTCCTGTTATCAGCTTATGTTCTTCAGTAGTATTCTGTATATTCTCAATATGTTTTTTGATTGTGTCGTTGCTGGCTTTCTACTTCTAGAAGGTGTTACCTACTGCAGTCATCCACAACACTTCATTATCGGAGCTCTTGCTGAAGGTTTGTTAACTTTAAAACTTTTTTTCCAAATTATTTTGTTTTACAAGAAAAACTTATAAATACAAGGTTTCTAGGTGTTTGGATTTCGGCGTGCATAGCAATATTTGCACTTGGTCTCAGTCGCCTTACCGAGGTTACTGGAAAATGCAAGCAGCTGTTTACAGGTAATGTCTCTCAAAGGACACATTGAGTTAGCTAAAGTCTTATTTTCTCGATTAAAAGGGATAACTTTAGTTAAACTTATATAACCTTAATGATTATATATTCTGCGGACAAACGATATGCAAGTTAATGGTCTGAGTTCTCAGTTTAAAATGCGCTAAATAGTTATATTCACAAATATAAATTAAACGTTTCTGAAAAATAAGTTAGATATGGTGTTGTACATAGCAGCATTGACTAGGTCGCGTTTTCGCGCGCCACTGCTAGGCCGTGTTACAATAATATTTGCAGTTCGCACCGTATACCCGTGCATAAGCCTTGGCCGCCGACTATAGTCCTGACTGTCCTAAAAAATTATATGTTCTTACTTGCAGGCAATATGATAATATTCTGGGTATTCATCTCTCTATTTGGTATGATCTATTGTATGTTCTTTACTCATACAATGATCTATAACTCAACTGCTGGCGGATACTTTTTTGTACCGTTTCTAACGGACGATATTGGTTCGGTAGGTAGTCAGTAAAAAACCTACGGGACAGCTATTCTGGGAATAAAAGTAATATTAATACAGTATCTATTTATTTTAGGAAGTGAAAGCATTTGTAAACTTATTCCACCCATTCATTAACTTTTCTACTGGCACTATAATCGTATTCTGTTATGTTATTATTTTTGCTTACATAGCATTTCGAAGGAAATCTAACGAGAAATCAAATGGGTTTCAGCGAAATGTTGGTAGAAAGAATAGTTTTATTAGATGATATAGTCTGTCTTCAAACCTTTGGTCCTAGCGCCACTGTATGAGAGTAATTACTACTATTAGTAGTGTTATACTTATTCATTCTTTAGCTTCTGATTCAATCATTTCTGATTTGTGGTTCAATGGCAAGCACAGCCTATCTCTATTTGATAATTCAATTTATACCTGTACCTAATCAAGTATATCTAATTGCTACAGTACTATTATTCATTTGCGATTGTAAGTTAGGCTAAACTATTTTTTAATAATCTTTTCGTACAGTAATCGTTTGTGGTCCGTGTTTTTCTGTCGCTCTCCCATAAAAACCTGTCAATAAAACAATGACAAGCGGTTACATTAACCGGGAGGTACTTTATCCAGTTTGTCAGAAAGGTGTAGAGCGACGGGCTGTCTATGAAAAATCTGAACTTTTCATCTAAAGCTATTATTTCGAATATTCATATCTTTCGATTTTACAAGTCACATTCTGACACATCTTATTAATGGCTTCAAATTCAGGTGCACCTATGATTGTCTATTTAACAATGAATCAAGCAATTCGAAGAAAAGTTTTACAACTCGTCGGACTAAAAAGTCTATTTGGAAAGATCGAATCATCCTATATCCCAACGGGAAGCAATGCCGAAACAGCTAAAACTCATTCTGTTATTGATAAATAATACTTAACTACTTACAATAATTTGTACATGTTCTTCATAAACATATGATGCCATATTTCTGTCTTCCACTTTCTCCAGTTTTTTACACCCTCGTAAGACAGTTGTAACGTTGTTTTTATGACTCTTAAGAACCTTATCATTTTTCTGAAAAAATAATCAGATTGGTCTTGGCGAGGGCTTAGGCTTAGGTCGGATTGAACACATTTCAACCGTTAATACTAAAATGCGGCTCCTCATCGCGGCTGCGGTAAACCCTACTAAAACGCGGAGCCGCAATGCGGCAAAGGTTCAATTCCCGCTGCATGTACAGGTTTTTAAAATGTTATTATTTGCTCAAGAGTATAATTTAACATAATATATTTCTATATATAAACTAGGTACCTTTTAAATCCGTTTTCTCTGTTGATTATGTACAAGTTTTGACCACATTCGATATATTTATGAATTTATTTGTACTTTCGGGGATTATTATTATTATTTAGTAATTAATTAGTTAACTTTTTATACTGAAAGAAAATTTGCAAAACATGTGCATGCCACGAGGATTAAATCTGTGCCGTATTTTACACAACCTCATTTTAATGGGACTACCAGACATCAGAACTGGCAAAAACAGAATAATAATAATAATAATATTTATTGCCAGAATCGCAGATCACATTTTGTTGTGTATTTCATTAGCGCTGGGTAATTATATTTCTGAATATTCTGGGCTCGTCTCTCGCTATTCTTTGCCAAGTAACACCAATTCTTCCAATTGAAATGGTTGC
>JAQGAV010001703.1:0-19278 GCA_034691345.1 Phasmarhabditis papillosa
GGGCATTTAAAAAATGCTGCTACCCTGCGCATAGGTTGTCAGTGGGCGGAGTTTTGGTTAGCATGCGGCAATTGCATGAATTTATAAAACTTGTATAACTCGTCAAATTGAACCAAAATTTAAAAACATGTCTGCCATTATTTTGGGTGAAAACCCCGTGTTTCGCGAAGAATTTGTGGTAGCTCGTTAATTTAATGGAGTTTCTAACATATTACTTCCAAATAATCCTACAGTAATCGTCCAAGGTGAAACCAGAAACACCAAAAGTTCAATTAGACGTGAAGTCGTTCGTTTTTGGTCATTGTTGTTCATGTTCTTTTATCATGTTAAATAACTTTTCAAGCAGATTAATCCTAAATCATAAAATTTAGTGTACCGTGCCTTTGAACCAGCATATCTTATTGGAAATAACTGCTAGTCAAGCTAGAATTGAGCTGAGAACTAAGTCGAAACAGGCTCTCCTGTTTGGGACTAAGCTAATGTAAGAATATCATCCTAGAACCCGCTTTTCCGGCCGAGCTGCCCAACTGCCTTAAACTGTAGAAATTCTTTGTATCTTTTTGTATATCAATATTTCAGGACGAGGCCAATCTTCAGACTCATATGACTTCTCATGCTAACGATCCCGTCTATCAGTGCAGAGTCTGTTCCAAGAGATTCGATGCTGCTTCTAGACTAAAAGAACATGAACGAAATCACAGTGTTGACAAGCCATTCAAATGCAGCAAGTGTAACAAAGGATTCTTACGAGAGTGGCATTATAACGATCACATGAATCTGCATTTAGGTGGGTTGAAATGTTGAACGTATTTTATGTTATGGGGTGAGGGGGCTCTATGAAGTTGCTTCTATCTGAAGGACAGCCACTGGGTTCTGGGCCTAGACTCATCCTATTAGACTGGATATCGTTGAAAAACTAGAAAAAACTAACCGCTATTTCAAATTTAATGCTTTACTTTGTTTTATTTTACCCTTCTGCTCTCAAATCGCTTTCCAGGTCGAATTGGGTGATTGGGCCGTTTTCAAATCCTGGGATTCGGGCCGGGCCCGCGTTTTAAGGCTTGTTCACCACCACGACGGCGGGGGTGTTTACTACCCCAACGGAGAAGGCAACGGCGCGAAACTATCCAGAAACAAAGGAATCAACAAATTTTTATCTCAACAATTAAAATAATAACAAAGATATATTTTTTTCAAATATTGCAGACGCAGACGCTAACGCAACTAGGTTTTTTCAGCGGGTTATTAGTTGCGATTATAGCGCCAAACATTGAATTTTAGGTTGAAGCCAAATATCGCATATATTTTTCAATTTATCTATCCAGTACTGAAAATTATAGTTATGTGTTTCTATTGCTTTACCTAGCTTTTTAAACTGTAATTAATTTTGCAATTAAATAGCTGTCTGAAAGTATGGTCATGTACAAAAGCCATTTTTTTATCTGGAATATCAAATATCGTTCAGAAATATAAAAAAAGGTCGAATTTTGAACCGCGCCGTAAGGGACGCCGTCGTTAAAATCAAATCATTTTGATTTTTTCATTTGAATGGAAAACCACGCCGTCGCCGTCGCATTTGGGGTGGTGAACACCTCTTAAGTTCTACACAGTCGGGGCATTCGTATTGCGTAGGTAAAAGAAAATTACAGATTGAGTAAGCAAAGACTTTTACCAACCAGACCCACCGACCAATCGAAGAAGAAGTAGATTTTGTCATGAGCTAAGGGGCGAAACCAAATCTATTTCTAAAGCTATGATTTGGCCTGTCCTATATGTTCAATTATTTTAAGTATTGAATATAACACTTCATATAACATCCATTTATCATAAGTTAATGAATAAGTTAGAATAAGTTTTTTGTATTTGTTGTGTACTCCCGTTTTGAGACCGAATAGTTTTTGCAAGAATTACAGATGTATAAACTTATTAAGTCTTATTGATAGTTTTGCAGTAAGGTTTACATGTAGGGTAAAATCCATTGTTTAACATTTTCTCTAGAAATCACCAACGATTTATAGAAGTTTTGTTAAGCATTATTATAGTTCTAATTGATCTTAAAATAAAACTTGTTTAACTGCACAGCTTTTCGGATGGCTTTAATTTATTCAAAGTCATGAAGTCACATCAATTGCGGTGGTCCACCTCGGGGTTGTCTAAAATTGGCTGTGCCCGTCCCGATTGAAAATATAGGATGGATGACATTCGCGCTTTCTTTCATGCCAGGATGTTTAAAATTTGCAGGTTACCGCCACGCAATCTAGAGAAACAAACTCGGATTGTATCTGGCTGAACTCCTTCGATTGGCATGATATATGGCACTTTAGCTTGCCCTTAGCGATGTTCTGTTGTATTTATACAATTGAGAGACTTGATGATAATATACTTTTTTAACAATATAGAATAAACGCATATCTACAAAATAATAATGGATTATTCTACAAAAGTATAATTACACACCAAATAGATGACTGTATAATTTTCTATAGATCATACTTCTACTTTCAGAGGATGAATGAGGCTTGCTAACCTTAATGGAACACAATATAACAAGGGAACAAACAAACTAAAATTAAAACGTTATTTATCTAATGATTATAATTTGTTAGAAAACTAGATATATTATTTGAATCTAACCATAAAATTGAAAATGAAACGTCAATACAATGATTAACAAAGAGTAAGGTATAAGAAGGCTAAATCACACTTCCTAAAGCATTAATATATATAAGAAAGAGTATGTGGCCCGTAACACTACCCTCAGATACACTTGACTTTAATTGTTGATGGTTATTATTTTCGAAGCAATAAGTTATCTATCAAACTATTTACATTTAACATATTTTTGTTGATTTCTGATCGTTTCTTTATATCGAAACTATACCGCGTGTTCCCGTTCCAATTTGTTTGTTGCTTTCCGTCTTAGTCTTCTTATCACTATATTTCTGTATATAAATTGCCATTTCGGCGATATTCTGTCAGTTTCGCTATTTCAGCTGTTTTATACAAAACATTCAACAACCATGCCACCTCTAGGAAATTATGGTAACATTTATATATATTTATTATTTATTATAATTATACTTTATTTAGTTTCTTCATCTTTGTATGAAGAAACAGAAGTGTTACAAACTAACAAAGGACCTATAGTTGGAAGAATTCTAACGTATGAAAATCAACCGTCGGTGAGAAAAGAATCCTTCTTCCACAGATTTATTTAACTGTTTTAGGTGAATGCATTCTTGGGTATTCCTTACGCTAAACCACCCATTGGAGACCTGCGCTTTAAGGTTTGTAAATAGTATTTAATATGGGAAAAGGGCGCACGGCGCGGTGTTAAAATAGGGCTATTTTTCTTTTTCTTGTTACTGACTATATCCAGTGACTCATTTGTTTACTTTTTTATATTGTCAAGAGCTAGCTTTCTAGCACTGCGTCCTGAAGAGAAGTGAGAGTGGTGGATTAAAATGAATTTACTTTTGATGAAAAAGTTTCCAATCCACCGAGTTTCAATTCATTTTTATCTAGCGTTGAAAAACTACCACTGATACAGACTATAAATTGAACTAGAAAATAGCATTTTTATCACTTTTATCATTTCTGTTTTTTTGCAGTAAACATTCTCTGAATAAACTTCAAGTAGTCCAAGCAAGTAAATATTGGGGTGAATGAGGCTCAGTCAAATTTGAGTAGAACATACATAATTTCCAACAAATCTTCACTATTTATATAGAGTTCTGAATAATTCTATTTGTATTCTCTTATATTTTAAGAAACCAGAACCAGCAGAATGTTGGATTGACATTCTGAGAGCAGTCGAGTTTGGAGCCAGCGGTATACAGATAGGACATTCGCATGTCAATAAAGTAAGTAAAATACACAAAAAGAAACAAAAAGATTATAAACGAAGCATTTTAGACAAACAATAACTGTTAACAACTGATAAGAGGTTACATGTCATTCAAAGTGTCTATAAAAACATTACAGCACAAGTTTCCATTTAAAGTGAATATCAGGTGTGGCCCCTCACTGGCCCTTTGTCCAAATTTCTCCATCCGGCCCGGGCCAACTTTCCCAAACCTCGGTCAGTGGGCGTCGCCTTCCGGCTGCCCGCTGCTAAGCAATAGCTTCTTTCAGCAAAATATAGTAATTGGGAGATTGAAAGGTGTCAGAAACTTAGAGTTTATGAAATGTTTTAACGGACTAACTAGTGGTTCATCTATGTAAATATAAATAATAAAACTAAATTCTAAAAAAGATTATGAACTTTCTTTCAGAATCTTTCAATGTCCGAAAATAACCTAACGCTGAACATCTTCACCCCAACATCGAATCCACAAACAGAAATAAAATTCCCAGTAATTTTCTATATTCACGGAGGTATTTAACAAAGAAACTGCAAAATAAGATAATAATCTGTTTTAGGTGGTTTTGTAAGAGGAAGTAGTGCAATGATGGGAGACCTTAACATAGGAAAACACTTGGTAAAATAACAAAACGAGTTCTTATAACACAACGTCAGAGCGAGATTAATGACAGAGTGTCAATTGCGTACTTATAGGATTTAAAACATCGCGCATACTGGCAAATTATACGCGCATGCATCGCAAATGCAATATTGTACGATGAAAAAGCACGACAAGCTGACACGGTGTTCAGAAAAATAACGGAATGTTAATTGCGTACTTATAGAATTCGAAACACCGCGCATGCTGCCAAATTGTAGACGCGTGCATCGCAAGTGCAATATTGTACGATGAAAAAGCACGGCAAGCTGACACGGTGTTCAGAAAAACTCCAATTCCGTTCCTTGCACTCCATTATCTCTCTCGGCGCTAACTGCAAAAATAACAGCTTTCTCCTAATGACTTTAGAACGCTTACATTTTTGCATTTGCTTTTACAAGTTTGTCTAGAATATGTAAGAATAATCATATTATAATAATAATAGTTATTGCCAGAATCGCAGATCACATTTTGTTGTGTATTTCAATAGCGCTAAGTAATCAAGTTTCTGAATATTCTGGGCTCGTCTCTCGCTATTCTTTGCCAAGTAACACCCAATTCGTCCAATTGAAATGGTTGCTAAAATGAAATCATGTTTCCATTTGTTGTATCAAATGCTGAACTGTTTCTTCAAGACTGACTTTTCAGGTTTCCAAGGGCTTCGTCGTAGTTACCATCCAATATCGCCTTGGCTTTCTTGGCTACTGGACCACCGGATGCGAAAAGTGTCCCGGCAACTGGGCATTATGGGATGCAACTCTGGCCCTAAAATGGGTTCAGGTACGTAAATATTCCCTTTTCAAACATAAATTTCGTTCTAGGATAATATTTCTGGTTTTGGTGGAAATCGGCAAAACGTAACAGTAATGGGTCATTCTAGCGCCGGTTGTGTTGCAGACTTGTTGAGTTTAAGCCCGCATTCTAGAGGTAGGAATACTGTTAAACTGTGCTTGTAAAACATTAAATGTAAATATAGTCTATCTTAAGACGTAGGTTTCCAGCGCGGTATCACGAGCGGGGCGCCGTGCTATAAAAATGAATGTGAATGGAGAAAACGCACCACGTCGAACGATTTTACATTCATTTTATATTACACTGCTCGTCATACCGCGCTGGAAACCTAGGTCCTGAGACAAACTATAACAATAGCTAATCTTATACTCAACTTGTTTTAAAGCATACATCACTATTAGCAAAGTGTTCACCTAACATATTAGTCTAGACAGGGTTTCTTACAAAAAAAAACAAGTTGTAGTAGTTTTTGTCTATTCAAGTAAGACACTCATTTGAATGTTTTATGCAGAATATGGAGCTCGACTAGTGACGTTTATGAAGAACTTTACGTTTTAGCTTTAAGCATAAATACCTAGCGGGCATACAGGTTGAAAGTTGTCTGAACATTATCTTTATCTATACTAGGTTATGATATAAATGTTATATATAACATGTTAATCTATGCAAACACTAGTCTTCAGATCTATTTGACAAAGTTGTTATGCTTGGTGGAAATGCTAGTTGTTCATCTTGGTCTATTCATCAGAATCTAGTAGAAGGCTGTAGAAGAAAAGCCGTTCTTATGGGTGTTAATTCGTTTTATGACACTGAAAAAGTAAGAAGAATAGTCAATATAAGACTACATTATAAACACGATCAGCACTTATCACTTGGGTCAGAATACGGACTCGGAACGATCCAGTTTGTCCTAACCGGGCATTATTGAATTTCTTCCCTGAATAAGATCATTTTCTTTAATAGAAGACATATATACTGTGTTGGGTTATAGAAAAAGTACTTTTTAATAAACTGTTAATGGTAAAAATAGTTTAGCAAACACGTCGTTGAGTAGAAATATGATACATGTTTTCAGTATTTATCAGAACTGAGAAGCCTTCCTGCAGAGTCTTTTGCTGTACCATATATACCTGAGTACGTTGTTAGTAGAGATAATCTTATGGAAATGCAGGTTGCGCCCAGGATTGATGGAGATTTTCTGCCAAAATCGGTAAGTAGATTCAAATTTGTCGGAACATAGCAGAATAAACTAAAAGTATCAAGAAACAAATAAACATAAAGTCTTCAAAAACTGTAATTTTACTTGAATTTGGTTGAGGAAACAAAACAAAACAAAAATGTTTGTATATATCTTTCATACTAGGTAGCTGAACTTCGGAAAGAAGCGCCTCCAAAACCTCGCATATATGGAGTCTGCAAGCATGACGGATTATTGTTTAGTGAGTTTCATAAAATTGGACAGTTTCACTTTTTAAATATACTAAAATTAATATATCGGTCGAAGTATGTCTTTAAATTTACTGTCTGCGACTTGTTATGTATAATAAAATTGCAATACTTCATATATTTTATTTATCCAATGATATATATTTAGCCGAAGTATTCAAGCCATTCGATCCTACAATCAACAAGATAGAAGCGTTACTGTCAGTGATTGTTAAAGAAGCGAACTATCCACAAACATATAGTATAGTTCGCAAAAAGGTTAGTAAAAGTGAGAAAATATATAAAAGTTACTATTTCTCAGCTGATGGCATCAGTTCTTGATTTAACCAAGGAAGAGCATACTAGAGAAGAGCTATCGAGAGCAATGTTAAAGGTACGTATACTCAGATTCAAAAGTAATAATGCCGTGTATGCTGTAGGTGATTGTAAATTTGCTTTCGCTCTGCCTTACTCAGACAGAATATTAACACTCCTGCTTATTAACACAGCTATATTACTTTTGAATCCTACTTTATCTCCAATGGCCGTATTCACGAAGGCACCCTATCGCTCCCTGTTCGGTGTACGAAATGACCACCCTAGGGTGACCTACCCTGTGAGGGCGCACCCCATGTTCTTCGTGAATATGGTCACGAGTAAGAATTAAAGCCTAAACAAGCCAAAAAAGAGAGGAGCGACCAAGGGCCGACCCGTTTACGCCTCTGGGTTTCTCTAGAGAATGAAGTATGTTTAAGCCGAACAAATACAAATGGTTCATAAGGACATATTTTTATTATTTAATAAATCTTCCATTGAGAAAACGACAATGTTTGTAATGCAAACCACAGAGAAGAATTTTAACTTTGTTATCTCGAGCCAAATCTGCTGTCATTGGCGAATACAACAAAATAAGTTATGAATTTAGACCGAATTTCCGTATAAAGACCCGGTAGGGGCCTGGGAGGGCTCTGGTAGTAATTTTGTGTGAGCGTGATTTTCAATTGTTTTCAGCTCTATGATGACTATTTTCTCTTTATCGGAGCACAATTGGCTGTTTTGGAATGCGTGCAACAAGGAACAGAGAAACCGACTTACCTCTTTTCTTATGATTATTTCAATCCAGAGATGTTTAGAAGCAAATTAGGAGCATGGCCTTTTATTGGTATGTTAAACAAACTATAGTTGAAAGCTTTATTTGCAATATCCACAAGTTTCAGAAATGACGTTTTTACTTTTGAAGCCGTGTTCCAATTGCTTTTGTGATTGTAACTCCGTTGTTGAATAGAAAGAAATTGAACCGTTCTTTTCTTGACATACACTTATTTTCCACAAAGAAAGTAATCACCTGTATTTAGCGCAGAGAGTGATAATGGAGTGTTACTTGCGTATTTACAGAATTTTAATACCGCGCCTACAGGTATTTTGCACGATCGTATATCGCAAATGCACGTTTGTAATGTGAAAGACGCCAGGAGCTGGCATGGTGGTCGCAAAAAGTGCTCAGACAAATCTCGTGTTGCTTAAACTTCATTATTACTCTCGTCTCTGACTATATCATTTAAGTAGACAGCATTCACTTTAGACGCGGCCCATTGTGCGGAGCTACCATTTCTCTTCGGAAGATGTTTTCCTCTAGATCAAGTAGAGTACAATAATAAAGATGTGGAGAAACTAAAGGAGTTCAACTCTTATATAACTAATTTCTGTAAAAACGGGTGAGAATTAAACTATAAACCAAAATAGAGTATTTGCGGGCCAGGTTTTGGTCAAGCCGGACCGGCTTGTGTCTGCCCACCTTTGTACTCCAATGCAATAACCTGTAAGCGACTAAATTATTCCTGCACAATACAATCAAAAAAACATTCAATCTACTGAAAGTTGTTTTTCAACGAGTTAATAATAAAGCGGACAATCCGATTCAGATAACATTCAACTATAATTGTTTTAGCAGATCTTAAGTCTTCAGACGCATAATAAATAATAGAGTTTAAAGTGTAGAAATGGGCGTTTTGGTCAGTTTCACGCCAAGCCATTCATGCCCAAACGGGCATGGGTAATAACGGTATTTCGACCTTTGGGACGAGCTCAAGCACGAATTTCAAGCTGGGGCACCATTTTTCGGGACGAGCTGCCCAACTTTAGTATGCGCTAGTACACCTGAAGCTACACAAATAAGGATGAATAGAATTTTCCCATGTATTAGTCTACTCCATTGAAAACTCTTCCTCTAATCATTAGCATTGCAGAAATCCCAATGATAGCAATCTTAGTCTGTGGCTACCTGTAGAAAAGGACCACCCAGGACGGCATTTAAATATCAACACCGAAACAGTTATGAATGAGAAGTTTAAGGTATTATAATGAAAGAATTAACATATTTGATGTTGTTATTAAGGATGGAAGACCAATGCTCTATCTAACGAAATAGACATACAATGTGAAGAACTAATATATGTATCAATAAAGTTTTAAATTTATATTATCAAGCACCTCTATATTTAAGCATTTTGTCAAAACGTTAAGTTTAATAGAAACACCGGCAAGTAACCGTCGTTAGCGACTAGTATCCGTTCTTTTGGAACATTTTGTAAGTCTTTTGAAAGGAACGCAGACTGACGATAACAGAAGGGCCCGTTCTGGTGATATTGCCTTCATAATATTGCCTGTATTTGACTGTTTTTGTTTGTAGGAGAAGGTCAGAATCTTGGTAAAGACTATAGAACCTAAACTCTGTATTATATGAGTATCTAAACCGGACAGGTGGCTTCCAGATACATTTTGTTTTCATGAACAGATGGGATTTGTGGGATCTCTCATAGAAAAAAAGCTCGTGTTTCCAAGGGAAACGAACCAATTTGGATTTAGTTTTACTAATATACTTCTTTAATACTGAATGGACCTAAACCACACAGAATTTAGTTTTTCCTTATCCACTATTTTATGTTGCCGCAGCAAATATCTGATGGCCTGTTTCATCCTGTTAATTATGTTCAATATAAAAGTTTATGTGCCCAAATTTATTCTCTCCTAATCGCCAAAAAGGAATTTCAATTCATGTTTTATTTGTTAAACGTTGGTTAAAATGGTTATAAATTAAACTCAACAACAAATGAATGCAATAATATGGATGACACCCGACAAAAACACCTGTTTCATATACAGAGTACGTTAAAATGCTGTACCAGGACATACCGGTTCAAATTGCCGCAGATCTCGATAAACGAAGGTAAGAAACTACTCCTAAACTCATGATATTTTTACAAATGGTATATAGTTTTACAAATTATTTTAGAAACAATATCAATGAAGCAAGAGATCCCCGAGAACAAGAAACCACTAGCGAACCTTTCAGCTACACTACCGTCTACGAAGCTCAACTGATATTGAGTATGCTATGATATAAGTTCTCAGTTCGTAGACTTTCAAAAGGGAAACTTAATGATAAGTAATGTGAAAGTAGGTTAAACCTGTTTTTACTACAAAGTTTACTATATTCCGTTCTTTTCATCATGTCGGGGATAGTTTCTTTATTAAACTTTTGATTTTCTTTCTAACATCAGACATAAGTTAGGACTATTATTTCTATGGTTATTAGCTTAACAATTACATAAAAGTAGAAAGTGCACAATTTTATAAATAATTCATTTTTTATTTTTCAATTCTTAACAACTTAATATGGTTGATTTAGTAGTATTAAAACAATACACATATTCACACATTACCTTTCCTTGTCAAAGAATCTCGCAACTCTTTTAAGTTTTGGTTTAGGAGCAAAATTCATAGATATTGCCGTTATTAGAATAGTCAGAACACTATAGTCTGTTTTGAAACCTAGGTTTAAAGCGCCGGCCTCATACGATGCGCAGTGTTGCAAATTTTGCCTTCAAACCGATTCTAATTTGCCTAATTTTCGTTATTTGAATGCAAATTTTGCAACCGCGCATCGTATGAGGCCGGCGCAATGTAATCCAGGTTTCGAAACAGTCTATAGTATAAAGAACTTCTTTTCTAGCTCAGAATCTAGAGGCCGTTGTATAGAAACACCCGGGTGGGTGCCCTGGTAGTTTTTTAGCTGCCTGAGCAGTTGTAAATCGTTGCCCTGGGGCCCAAAAGGGCGTTTCTATATTACGGCCACTGGAGAGATGCGGTGTTAGATTATAGGGAATGTAATTGTCAACAAAACGCTTCTAATTCACCGATTTTCAATTCATTTTATATAACACAGCTGCTACCCTGGATACTGCATGAATAAATAGTTCTTGCAGCAAAAGATAAAAGATTGCGATTTTCGAAATTCAACTTCAACATGTCCATTGCTTCTGTCTTTCATACACCAGGTGATTTATCCAATGTCACCCTTTTCGTTAGTGAATGTATTTTACTGGATGCACTTGCAAAATAGCTCTATGTTACTAGGGATACGAACGTGGATTTACTAACCAACCAGCTGCTCTCACCAAGAATATACCTATATGTTCCCTATAGTCTGATCGAAAAGTAATAATGGAGTGTTACTTGCGTAGTTATAAGATTTTTGACACCGCTCCTGCAGGCAAATTACCCGTGTGTGTATCGCAAGTGCAATTTTGTACCGTGAAAATGCATTTGAAGCTGACACGGTGTTCGCAAAAACCGCGCAGTGAAAACCCGAACTCCATTATTCTTCTTGAATTGGATTATACAGAAACTTTTTAAACTTTTTGTATGCACAATTATAATTGTTTTTAAAACCTAAACCGCAGCGATATTTGTATTTAACGTGCAACAATAACGGGCTTCATAAAGGAAAACTTTATACTCTTTATACTTTTGAAGGGGAAGACCGATATTGCGACACTTTAACTACAAACTGCGCTTGTAGTCTAAGTTTTAAAACGGACCATATTTATATATCGCCACAGCAAATATCTGATGGCTCTTTAATCAGTTGTAATTAGTTTTTTGTTAATATTTATATTACTTTGATATTGAATTAGGGAATCTATGTATTCATTACTCTCCGATATAGTCAGCCTCAATCAAAATTCTGCGTATCGGGAATTAAGTACACTGCATGAAGTAATGCTCCTGATGAATAGTATTGGATACCTAACCGTATGTTACAGTCTAGCGTTCTTATTCAAAATGTTCCTAAACATTGATATTTCTTGAAGAAATTTCACCAAAATTCATTACGACAATGTCGGAGAAGCGATTTCAAGTCTGTATTATGAAGTGTACTCCTCCATGAAAACTTAACAGATAGCACAACAACGGGTATGTGGATAATCACAGCTTCTGATATTCTGTATATTTAAGGTAGGTGGTAAAAATACCCAAAAACAGATTTATGAACCAGGAGATGAAATACAGTCCTTTATCGAAAATGAAAAATATAGTTCATTTATACCCAAGATTTGCAACTGCTGCACCACGAAAACCTCGTTACATTTAAACAACAATAAAGTTAGCTAAGATAAAAGGCGATGTCGATAGTTGCAATAAGGTCGCAGTTTTAACAATAATGAGTTTTCTCGAGCGTTCAGTATTGAGATTCTGATTCCCACAAAGAGAGGGTAGAAAGCCGTTGTATTACTGTATTACTCCGACAGGGCAGTAAAGTAGTTTCTCTTAGAATATAATAGAATAGAATATTTATTGTACGAACGCTAGATCATTTGTATCACTTTTGTTGATAGTTCACTTTCTTGATCGTAGTGTTCTGGAGGAACTTGAGCCGTTGTTTCAGCCATAACAGACCTTGAAAAACAAATATTCTGCCTAAAAGGAAATGAACATTCGAACAGGTATAACTTTGTTATATTTAATATATTATAATAAAAGTGTTTATACAGGTACTTAACTCTCTACCCCCAACTACTTACCTTCACTTGCTTACAATTCCTATTTTTCTTATTTTTCTACCAAACACTTGTCTTCTATTCAATAAAAATAATATTGTAAATATGTCGAGAAAAGAAATTCAAAAGAAATTCAAAAGTAAACAGAAATCAATCAATAAATGTCGTTTTATGAGGCAAATTCCCCCTTTTTCTATACTTTTACAATGTTATCGTTGTTTTTATTTGTTTTATACAGCTACATTACCAACTCTAAAGTAGTTCTCTTTGTTTGCAAATACGAAGTGTAGTTTCATGTCTATTAAGGAATGCCGAGTATATTTCACAGTTACGAAATCATGTATGGTCTATCTCAAGACCTAGTTTCCAGCAAGGTATAACGAGCGAGGCGCCGTGTTATAAAAAAGGAATGTAAGATCAGAAGACGTGGTGCGTTTTCTCCAAAAGTACAATCATTTTTTTACAACACAGCGCCCCACTAGTGATACCGCGCTGGAAACCTATGTCTTGAGATAGACTATATATAGTCTGTATATAGTTCTAGTTATCCAGTGTAGTATCCTGGGGGAGACATGGTGTTTTATTAAAATGAATGTACTTTTGCCGTAAGACTACAAATCCAATAGTTGTCCATTTATTTTATGTAACACCGCTGTTCCGCAGATAGTGGGCTAGACATCTAGCTCTTGCTATGAACTATATATCATAATTGGAACAAGCTCTTTTGTTCATCGTATGATGATACCGGTCTAGCCGCGATGATTTATAAATTTGGTTCTTTAATTTAAATGTTTCCCTTTTGATCTTACATTTTGAGAACCCTATACTCTGCTCTCCAGATTCCTCATGCGTACATCACGTTTATATTCGGGATTGAAATTCAAATTTGCGATGGTCGATGAACTTTTTCGCAAGTACTTAAATACGATTATAACCGGTTAAACAAAGTTATAACTACAATATTTTTGCTTGAAACAACTCTGTTTTTATAACACTTCCTTTAAAACTAAATTACACCGCAGATAATAGGATACCCGAGCTCTTTGCTATATTTTTAAATTAGAAATGATTTTCAACAGAAGCGAGCTATTCATAATAGCTGAAGAAATCTTCTTTAAAGAGCAAATCCTATGATTTATGATCTTCTAGATCTTCAGTTTTCCATTGGAGTAATTGCTTTCTGCTGGATAAACATCTTCAATCCCATCTTTCCCATTTATTTTAGGAACTTCTCTCCGAAAACATACCTATAACCCTGTTTTGTTTGTTGTTTTTGACAATTTTATGTAATTTATGCTATGGTTTTATCATAATTTTTGCCGCCATCGACTGAATATTTGACACTCCATCGGCGTTTTTGTACGCAAAGAAAGTGTTCGGGACAAACAACTACAGTAACCCGCATTGTGTTTTATACTTCTCGTGATCCTGAAATACCCATTCAAGGAGTTGGAGTTTCCAGGCCTTTATTATATTTTTAGAAATTGAAACAATTTAAATTCTAACCAGATAATGTTGTTTTATATTAATAAGTTTGTTCGTCTAACGATATACGGATAAACATATATTCAATTTAGGTGCAGCGGTTAACAGCATACCGTACCTAAAATGCTATTTATTCCGATTCATTCAATCCTCATATGATAGGTTTTATCATATGTTGTTAAATATAGGTGACTAATAGTAAAGTAGTAAGTAGCTTTACTTTCCATATAATAATAATAATAATATTATATTATTATTAATATTAGATTCTTAAATAACTTTGCATTCCTTATTATTTTTTCTAATTAGCTGAACTTTGATTTCATTTATTGGTGTGATATTACGCTGTGTACTTGAATGAACGCGAGAAATATTAAAAGAATTGATTTGTATAAAAACAAAGAAGACATTATTTCTAATATAATTGGGTACATCTGTAACATATTTTGCAAATAATCAAATAACTTTCTTTGATTATAATATAGCAGATTCTTGCTTATTTTATGCTTTTGTTTATTTCCGTAGATCTAATAAACAATACATTCTTTCCATACATTCTTCGAAATACACTGTATTTCCAGCACAGGAAATACAGTCTTTTGTAAGATAGACTACATTGCGACAGTCTATAGTCAGATTCAAAAGTAATGAGGCCGTGTATGATGCGTATTTCGCAATTTTTAACACTGCACGTGCTTGCTATGCGCGCGGTATCAGCAGATTGCAAACTTGCTTTGGCTCTGCCTTACTCAGATAAAATATTACAACACTCCTGCTTATTAACACGGCCTTATTACTTTTGTATCCGACTATAGAAGCACGACTATTCTCAAAAAGGCGTTTGCTTTCAACTTCTATAAGGCAATATGTTACAACACCGCTCTTCTAATGAAACCAGCGCGTTTCCATCTGGGTTTTGATCTCTACAGAGCGTTATTTCCTGTTATTTTTGACGTAACTTCGTTGATCTGTGTAACTAGTATCCTATAGGTTAAGATTCATATAACTTTTTTTTAAATTTTGATCCAACTATTTTATCTTCAAAGAATCATTCAGTGCGTTAAGAGCACTGTGTAAAGTCTCTGTATAGTCAGTTTCAAAAGTAATTAGGCCGTGTATGCTGCGTATTTCATCATTTTTAACACTGCACCTGCACCGGTAAAACGGTAACAAATACATCGTTTGGCGGTAAATTCTGAAGGCATTATACCAGTCTCCCTTTCATTTTTTAAACTTCCCGATTGCCCACCATATCTTTGACTAATAAGTAACTAGCTCTAAAATTGAACTACTCTTCAATTCCAATGTAGTCCCTCCAGAATACTACAAATCTCCTTAATTTTCAACTTTTTGCTGTTGAATTCCCGTCAAAACCGAATTAGGCCGCCAAATTAGTGTTAGAAATCAGTTAAAACAACAATTTGGGTGTAATATTTGACGGTTTTCTGATTGGCGAAAACCACGCCCCTTCACTTAAAATGAAGAAAGAAGAAGGAAAATAGTTTAAAAGAATGAGAGATATTAAAGGACTGTTGGCGAGAGAACAGGTGGATACGGTAGATGGAAGAGACGAGAGACAAGGCCATTCTAAACAGCCGTACTACGTTTACAAAGGTTAGAAAATCAACACCTTTTTATAAGTATACATAATAGTTGTTTTGTTATTATTATATAAGTAGGAAGATTAGCTTTTGATATTGAACACAGCGATTTTAACTATCCGGTAATAAAAAAACTATTTTGTTTTATTGTTTTAATATGCTGCTGTAGGTATGGCTTCAAATAATCAAAATGAAAGTCGATCACCAGATAGCGAAGCTTCTTTTGAGAAATAACCAAAGATTAATCCTTTGAAAAATTGTTTATTCATTTTTACAAAACACTAGATCATAAATAATTCGACGATGATGTGAGACGAAAGAACTTTAGGAAACGTAACATCTTAGCGAAACTGCTACGGCGTTAAGGATTCTGTTTTTACAAACCAGGCA
Source organism: Phasmarhabditis papillosa (assembly GCA_034691345.1). Taxonomy (NCBI): domain Eukaryota; kingdom Metazoa; phylum Nematoda; class Chromadorea; order Rhabditida; family Rhabditidae; genus Pellioditis; species Pellioditis papillosa. The sequence continues at coordinate 16,036 of JAQGAV010001703.1, forward strand.
AACCACTTTTCTAACCACTGTGCCACCTCGATTGAAACACTAACCACATTTTTAAACTCATAAGTTATGATTTCAACATTCTTATTATTTCTTTACAAACTTTAATTCCAATAGTTTTAATCATAACTTTCTCTTTGGACCATTTACTTAGCCCATATTATCTATCTCTGTTTGTTTACTAAATTTACTGATAGTAAAAGGTGTAAATCAATTTAATTCAAACATCAAAAGAACGTCTGCCTTTCAATAACATAAAGTTTTATTTAGAATACATCATGTATATTTCTTATAAAAAGAACACTTCTCTCTATATTGTTAACTTTTATGTTATTTCACATTATTTTATAGTTAGCCGAGTGTTTGTTAGATGTTCTGTAGAACATAGTTCAAGCGTTATAGTAAGCGCCGAGAGTAATAATTGACTGTCACTTGCGTATTTATAGGATTTTTAACACCGCACGTGCAAGCAACTTGCATGCGCGTACTTGTACAATATTGAACAGAGAGCAGCTGCCCGGATGCTGGCGCGGTGCTCGCAAAAGAAGCTCAGACGAGCGTGGAATTCTTGCGCTGACTATATCTGCAGCAGAAAGTTTACAAGTAACAAAAGGTTGTTTACTGATTTGACATCGGGGGATTGAAGCCAACTACTTCGAGTTTATGACGCGATGTTTCAAACCACTAGAACACCGAATATTTTACGCCATGAATAAACTTTGCATTGTACACAAATTTCTCAGTATTCTCTACTGCTTACCAGAAACGACAAAGCGACCACTTTCCGCCTGCAATTACTCTATTTTACGACTCTTCTTTTCTTCCGAAGGGAACGGTTGTTAACTCTTTTAATGCGACCGAGACACTTTTTGTGTATTCAAAAGAAAATACAGAAAATACAGTGCTAGTGTTTTGTTTCAATAATTTCAAGTCTATGAAAATAGTTCCTCTAATATATTCTTACTTGTCTTTGGTAAAAAGTGCCAGGTTCCAACGTGGTAACCTGTTTCGCAATCTATGGTGAAGACCTTGCTCTTGTTACAGACTATATTAGATGTTTTTGCTATAGTCTGTAACAAGAAAAAGGCTGCAAGTTGCGGTGTTATAAAGGCTTTCAGAAATTGCTCAATTTTCGTCGAAAGTAGATGTTCTTGGTATGATTAGTTACGCAATTTATTGCTTGTTACTAGAAAAATATCATGGAGTCTTTTTGCGATGGTTTGATTGCATAAAACCCAAATACGTAATTGCGAAAGGCCTCGTTTAACACCGCACCTTGCAGCCTTTTTCTTGTTACAGACTATACATGGTACTATACTGAGGAGACGGGAGTACATTCAGCCATGTATGAAGTATTGAAGTAGGTTTTTGAAAATGTTAAATTATCTTTATTTAACGAATACGAGGATGTTTCTCTTCTATGGCGAATAGTATTAACTATTTTCGGTGCCGCACCAGCTTATCCTATAGTCCATAACAAAAAAAGACTGCATTGAGCGGTGGTGTTTATGGTTTGTAAAATCGCTCTTTCTGGGTCAAAATTAAACTTCCATTATAGGGTTTGATGCGCTATTTTTGTTTGTTGTCAGAAAAATATTATTATACTAGTTATATTTTGTATCTTGTCCAGAAAAAGATAAATACGCAATTGCGGAAGCCTATGTACACCACCGCGCTCTGATATCTTTTGTTTGTTATAGACTATACTCCATCGCTACCTAACAAGTCAAATTCAAAAGTAAAAGAAAATATAAAGGCCCATTCTGCAATATTTTTCCCTTCTATATTTTGTAAATACGCAAATTTATTATCAAATACGCAGAAGACTTTACTCGTTATCTAAATGTTTCAAGCAAATTAATATTTGAGGTTTATAATAAATAATTAGTAAATTAACTGGCATCACTAAGTTATACAATACTTACAGAACTAATCTTCCAAAGGAGATAATGTTCTTCAGCGATGTAAAGTTCTCAGAAGACCTACCGTCGTTTATGGATCACCAGGATGTTTTTGAATATTTGAAGAGCTATGCCAAGGGACTACCAATATTACTAAATCATACTGTGACCAGTACCAAGCCTATTGATAACAAATGGGAAGTAAGTGCATAACTCTATTCTTTCTGTCATTTAATATATATTATAGCCTGTTGCGAGAGTAACATGGTATGTTATTTGATTATTTTTGGTTTATATTGCGTACATTTAAAGTAATCTTTGCCGACACTACTGTCGTAAAATTTGCAATTCAACCTTAGAAGAGGTTAGAAACATTTGCTTGTAGACTAATAAATGAAATACGGAAAACGCACATTTTGTCGCGGAAATATAGGAGTTTATATCCCCACACAACACCAGATGGTTCGAATAGCAATTTTAATTATTTAAGAATTCAAACTTGCAAAATATAAATAATTTATTAATGTTTTTGCTATTAAGGTAACCGTATCTCACAAAGGAAATTTGGCAACCGAGTTATTTGACGTAGTGTTTATTTGCAATGGTCATTTCTTCAATCCCAGTGTTCCACTCGATCATTCTAAATTCAAAGGTAAGAAGGAGAGGTGCACGGATCACTTTCTTAAGTAGATTCTTATATGTGTGACAAAAGAATTCGCGCAGCCCTGGTAAGCAGGTTCAGGCCTCGGCAGTTGGTGACAAAAAAATTAAGAGGGGGGGGGGGTCGTTTTTTAGATTCCACGACTTCCTAAAGATTCAAAAGATTTCAAATTCTTATAAACTTTCCAACCTAAATGGTCGATTTCCTTTCCACGAAAAATTGAACATTTAAACATTTTGCGCACCGGACGCGCAGATGATTTGCGATGCGATACAAATAGCTGTTATAAAACGAGAACTTTACAGCGAAGCACATAGTTTGCGAAGGAATCTGTCTTGGGGGATTCGAGGCGTAAAGTCGAGCTTATGAGGCAAAGCTTCCACCCAGTGAGCTACCACGCCGCCAAAATTGAAAAGATCAAAAAAATTTCGTAACGCTGAGTCTGCCTAAGCTTAAGTTTGCCTGAACCCTTTTAACAAATACAAATGTTTTAGGTACCTTCATTCACAGTCAAGACTACCGTAAAGCTTCTTCTTACAACGGCAGAAGGGTGGCTGTTATTGGAGCAGCTACTTCGGGTATTGACATATCTATGCAAGCGGCAGAATAGGCTGTGTATTTCGTCATTTTTAACACTGCGCCTGCTGGCAGTCTAAGCGCACAATAACAGCAACTTACAAAATT
>JAQGAV010001704.1:0-19274 GCA_034691345.1 Phasmarhabditis papillosa
GGCGGCGCCGACTCCTGAGCCATAGGCGGTTCACCTGGCGGTCAACCTGGTTGCAACCTGGCGTTTAGGGTTTGTAGAAGTAAACCTACATTCTGTTTCCATCATGACCATATATCTCCTCCTCTATTTCACCGGATTCATCCTTCATAGAGTCTGGAGTCTCCGATTTTGGCAGAATAAAATCCTTAGTCTCAATGGTCACTGTAGCTGTGGCTTTGCCTTCTCTAGATGTCGATGGCATCAGGAGTGAATACGGATCAACAACGGGCTTCTAAATTAGACACGTTTGCTGCTGAAGTCGAAAACCATTTGTTATCCGTCGAAAACAGAGATATATTCAATTTCAGAAATAATCATTGCCCCATATTCAAGAATGTTTTTTTCCGGAAAGTAACAGTACATATCACTAGTAAAAATAAAGCGTACATCTACTAAACAAATTATAAAAATGTTATTATGATCTGACAAAGGTACCAGCTGTTTGTCACATCAGTAACGGATGCCAACGATTTTAAAACAGAGGAGATGAAATTGCTTTGAGCGCTTCCAAATCTTGAGTTATCACCACAATCTGTCTTACAATCACCTACCATTTCCACTTCTTCCGTCTTCGATTCCATATTATCAATATAATTCCTCAATACTGCTTTGGCCACTCCTTTTAGCTGCGTTTGTTGGAATCTGCTGAAGTTAGAGACTCTCTTCTCTCGCATTCCTGGCTCCGCTTCGTGTGAATGAGCTGTCTGCGTATCGGATACGACTAGACCATGCTGCAGTTTCGCTTTAGAGGTACACGATTTAACGTTGCATCTGGAAATATAAGAATAACAATAATTTCTATATTTGAAAAGGCACCGACAGTATTGCATCAGCTAGAAAATGTACCGCCGGGTTTTGTTAGTTATCAGCCGACATTTACTAACCTCAATGGAATAATAGTATCTGTTAATATGAGTGGCTGATCTCGTTTAGAATTTGCTAAACGATACTCGAAGTCATCATCATCGTATACCAGGAAAGAACCGCGAATACTTTTCACCAAATTACCAATGACACTGAAATATTACAAAGTTTGGTATCACAATCATTGACTGTGATTCATACTTGTGCATAAATTATCTCTCAAATTACCTACTCAACCAAAAAAGGCGTAGAGTGCAATTTGAATCGAACCTTTTGCTCCTAGATAAACTTGGTTTTTTGTTAGGAAAATGTCGCTAAACCATTTTGAGACAACTCACGGTGGTCCACAGTAGACATTGCTATTATTCAGAGTATCAATTGTACTGTCCATATTGGGACTTATTCCCTCTCTTTGGTTATTTGGAGATTCAGATCCATCTGTGCTGGTGTCACAGTCTTCTTCTTTTATAAGAACGCCGCGTATTTTTTCGAGTGAAGGCTGCTGAAATTGCCAAATTATGCATGCAATTATTGCTTGGGACAAGTGGTGAAATTTAAAAGTTAAAGCAGGCATCGAAGCAGAATCAACACCTGGTTTAGATCGTACGTTTCTTATGAACCGAGTTCTCCTAATACTGTTGTACAACTGTTTTGAACTATGGTGGAACTATGACAAAACCTATGAAAATGTTACCTCATTCTTCAAAGTGTTCACTAGATTTGCAATTGACAATAAGCTGGCGTCTTCAATAGGCAGACCCAGCTGCTCTTGAGCCTTTGCCAAAACGATGCGCCGTTGCTGAAAGGTGACGTTATACTAGAACACGGCTCGCCGCGCCCTAAGGAACCGGGACAGAGCAAATTCAATTGGTGAAATTTTGATGCTCATACCCTGGCCTATTTTGTTAAGTAATTTATATTAATTTACATATCATTGGAAAGGCCATAGCTCAATCTATGCAACTGAGTTTTTTCGAATTATTCGATTAAAGCTTTCCAGAGAAAAATGAACTTTAGTTTTAAAATGAGATCTCAGTCCTTTAACCCCACTGTCTCCGCTGGCGAGCCGTGAGAAGTTGTGTTTGTTTTCACAGGAATACTCAATATGGACAAATCCATGAGATACATATATTAAATCAATGGCCGAAAGAAATTTCCTTATTGATTTTTTCATTATTTACCATACCAACCCTTTTTCTTTCGCACTCCGGCGGATGTATGTGTGCAACCTGGTTCTCGTCGTTTAGAAAGAATCCATTTTGTATTCTGGCTGTAGCGGGACAGGCTCGTACGGCACATCTAAAAAATAGAAATTTACATCGCTATTAAACATTTTCGCCCTTTTCTAATGATAACTGTCTTAAACTAAAAATCTACACTTGTCAAGGAGCTCGTCAAGGGCAAACAATTTGCCGCTCCTTGGCATTTGGGGTGAAAGTTGAAAATACAAAGGTACAAAATTGTAATTTCTAACCTGATAGGCAGTATACTCTCTGTATGTAACAGATCCTGGTCTCTCTTAGCATAAGTTAGTCTAAACTTATATTCATCTACTTCGACTAGAACTCCGCCTCGAGCTGAGAAGTCAAAGTTAACAGAAGGACCTCGTGGAAGAATGGCAGTTAGCTCGATACGAATTGGCTCGGCCTAAAATTATAGAGAATCTTTTTACTGAACGTTGTTTTGAACAAGCAAGATAGTCTATGTTGGTTTCCTAGTGTAATCTTTGACGTTATTACTTATTATATAAAAGTAAAATACGACAGAAACCTGAACGCAGCTGAACAAAAACCTGTTAGCACCTACCTTGCATCTGCTTAGTTTTGGCGGATGTGAATGATCGCTGGTAGAGCCCTCCACTATGGCTCCTTGATGAAGACGAGCCTTGGAATTGCAGGTGCGTACATTACATCTGAAGAATAAACAGTTTAGTTAAATTAATATATAAGGTGTCTCATTAAACATCACTTAATTTTTTTGTAACCTCATAATCTGTTTCAATATTTTGCATAAAACCTAACTATAAGTAATTTAGCTATCATGAAAAGCAACAACACATTGCAATAAGTCGATATTAGGCTTACCTTAGTGGTATCACTCTGTTGGTGTCGATCTGACTTCGATCCCTCTTTGCATTAGACAATCGATATTCATAACACCGAGAGTCATAGACTAAGAAACCACCGCGGGTACTCTTTATTATTGTGTTTGGAGTCACTCTGAAAACAGCTTGATCATGAATATTAAACATAATTATATATAAAATTAAATGAATATATATAAGAAAAACTTATAATTGAATCTATTATTTCAAAATGATGGCATCAATTTGGCGCATCAATAGTAGGATCGCGCCAAATCTGGATTTCAAACTTGAGAACATCTCCCAGTTGCTTGTTATATTATTTTAACAAGTGCAAACTGTTAGTTACTCTTTTTTTTCTATTGCAATTTGATTCTTCTTCCGAACTTACTTTGCTCTTCCCTTTTGCGACCTGTACTTTCCCTTCTTAACTGGCGGTTCATAATCGTCTTCCTCCGTTGGCTCCGTTTCCTCTCCCTCCATTTCCTCGTAATCCTCTTCATCTTCCATTCCTCCTTCTTCTTCATCTTCTACTATAAACTTCTCCTCATCATCATCAGCAACGATAGCTGCTGCAGTTGCCGTTGAAGGCAGAAACGATTTCCAGTAATCGTCCGCCGCCTTGGCCATGTCACACTGTAATAGATAATGTAACTTATTTATATAACATATAACATTTAAAAAAATAAAGTTGCTACAGGAAGAACAAGTGAGACAACGTGAGGATAGCCTTGGAACATTCATTCATTTTTCAAAGTTTAGGAAAATCAGTATTGTTATGTGTACTTTGTAAGTTCACCGCTGATAAATAAAACAATAATATGTGTTATATAGGATCACGCTTAACCCCCTGGTTATTTTGGGAACTCTTATTTCTTTTCAAAACACCGTATGCTATTTCATAATTTATGATCGCTGATTTCGTAAGGTATTTTCAAAAACTCGTGGCGACTGTAGGTGTACCCATTTAAAAACGGTTCTAACTATATTCATCATTTTTTAGTCAAACTGTCCTTTAGTTGGCTTTAGCTAACTATACGAATAGCATTCGTGGCTTCGCTCTACTATTCAGAGATGCGACAAAAAACAAAGGGATTCTTCGATGAGCTGAAATTACAGCAGACTGCTGAATAATGGAAGCGCTGACCAAGTGCTCGGCTTTGGAGCTCATCAATGTAAATGAGGTTATGAAATATGAGGATCAAACCAACATTTTGGCCATGTTTATTCAAGGAATGCTCAATATAGGTTCAGGAACATCAGTAATCGAGCAATGATTGTTTAACGTTATTATATCTTAATAAGTTATAGAGAATACCTAGAGAATATCTACTGCCCTAAAACGTATTGTAGCCGGGTGGCGGCAGCAGCGCCGCTCAGTTTTCAAATAGCCAGTGAAAAGGCAATTTGGCGGGACCTAGAGCAGGCAGCCAAATGTCGCCGCGGTGGCAAATACACGCGGGTGCGAGCGCCAAACCAAAAGTGGTCGACAAATCAGGGCGCATATTTAGCGATAACGAGTAATGTAGGGAAGGAAGGGTTAGCGCATATATTGACAAATCAAAATTAATGGCGATGAGAAGCTTGAGGATAGCTAGGTAAAAAGTAATATTGTAAAAGGAAATACTAAAACGTTATATACCAATCTATACTGTTCAGTTCCAAAGTCACTTAGACAAAATTTGAACAACACATCGAAATGTTACCAAATGTATGAAATATATATGAGTGCACTCAAAGATATGCTTTCTTGGATCTTGTTAAACAGTGGAAATCATAAAACAAGCCGAGTATTTCAACTACTAAAGGAGGACCATAAGGCAGCATTGCTATATATATTTAGACAAAAGTGGTGATTTTATTGGAGCGAGCGCATAGGCGGCGAATGTATGATTGAGCGCAGCGGCGGTGAGCTTTCGAAGGCGGGAAAATACAGCGAACGAAAATGTTCGCCGCGGGAAAGTTGCGCGACAAAAACACGTTGAAAGCTACACATATATAGTTAGTAAGAAAGAAAACAACATTGTTCGCTACATTTGAGATAGCAAAAACTATCATAATAAGTAATATGTCAGGGGTTAAACGACATATCAACATCATACAATTAAAAAAATAGAGCAACTGCTGAAAATATTTAAATGGGCAAGGTCAGTGTTGCTAAGGGCACTCATCGGTGCTAAATTTAGTGGCGTCTTACGCGGAGCCGAATAGGTCATGTTGAAATAAGTAAGGTCAGTCAGTCAGTGCTGGTTCCAGATAGAGCGGTTAGTACATAGCTAGACGTGTGTTGCGTCTGCATGTTGTGCAAGGCGCTAAAATGTCGACCACCGCGGCGCCCCCAATCAATACAACGGCGGGACGCCACTAGCACTGCGCTCGAATGTCTGGCCACCGCGCAAAACAACACTACCCCTCTAGACCTCCAACAGCCCACCAATGCACCACAACTCGTCTGCTGCTATCACTAACAGACGGAAAATAGGCAAGCAAAGACTAGTGGAGCAACCCAAGGCACAACAACTTCGTGGAAGAAAGGGGAGCAATAAACCGGAAAAACATTTATTAATTCATATGGAAAATATATTACAAAGTAACAAACCACAAATTATTATACAAAAGATGTTTACAAAACAAAAAATAGCACAATCAATGACTAGAGACAACATGCAATACAACACAAAGTAAAATATCACAAATAAAAAATACTAGTATAAATTTAGATGAACATCTTCTGCAATATTATGCATATGCTTGTTTTCTTCGAAAAGGCGAACCAGTGATGTGCAATATTGCGAGTGGAGAGCATCTATATCTTCGGTTGACGGGGCCGAATTTTGCTTGACTCTGTAAAGAACATAATCAAAATTTGGATAAGAAGATAGTTACATACAATATAAATGATGGTATATGCTACCAAAGGTTCAAGAATATTCGAGAGACAAATATTACTAGTAATAGTTTGCTAAATTAATTAAACGGTAAGGTGGTCCAGTGGAGCGTAAAAATGTTCCGAAAAACCATAATTGGTGAGGTCACAGTGATATTACTTGCGTTTCGCTAAATAATAATATTTCGTTGTTGCCATCAACAGAGAGCGGCAAAAGTTTTCAACTTTCTTTTTCCGAAACGAGCATCTGCCCCCTAAAAATTTTCACCGCCTACCGCGCGCTGTATTCATTTCCTAAATTGTTATTCACAAAGTTGTACAAATAATTTTTCCAAAATGTGACCATCTAGCATATGGAACCCTTGGCGAGTAAAACAACTGCCGCTACCGTCACGGATTCATTGAAATAAAAATAAGGCTTGAAAAGCTTACGGAATTGGCTTTCCAATAACGGTGGTAATCGGTCTCCGATGTGGCAATATTCCAAAACTATAGTTGAATATTCCACGGCCTCGGAGTAGAGGCGGACAGAATCCTACCAGATCCTTGACTTTCTGCTGTAAATGTAGAATATGAAAATAATAAAATAAAATAAATAACCTGCACATTTCGTAAGGCAGAACCACGTCGATTTGGATATTGTTCGTAAATATCATTCTCGCCGAAACTGTACGTGGGCACTAGATCAGCACTGAAACAAAATACAATTTTGCTACATAGCCGATAAAATTCTTACCCAGAAATTATTGCGTATTTGCAAAATCCTCTTCTGGATAGCAAATTCACATCATTCAGACCAGGGCGACTGTCGAGCGATTCAGTAGCACCCCCGACGACGATGCCAATGGCTCTACCTAAATAAACGACATTACTTGGTTTCACCACTTAAGAATTCAAACCTTTTCCGGGGTTCTGCAGAAGATAGGCGAGCGATTCTTTGGATGATTCACATCCACCTAAACAGAAATATTACACAAACAATTGTCCGTTACAAACCTAGTGCAATTCCTACATCTCTTCTAAATGGGAAATAGAACTGTCCATTCAAAGTCAGAATGGTCGATGCTATGCCAGGGAACAGGCAATCGAAACCAGTTGCATTCGTCAACAGCGATGTGAATGCTCCTACTGAAAGAGCTCCATGAGGATGACATCTAGAAACAAATATTAGAATCAATTGCTTTATAATTAGCTACCCTAGTATGAAATTCTTCTCCGGGTCTAATTCGGCCGTTTTCACCAACTTCAACGGAAAGTAGTCGGCGAAGTGATGCCAAATTTTGTGGTTTTTGTACCACATCTGAACAAAAAAGAAATAAAGAAGGAACAAGTAAACCCGTACCCATCCTCCAGAACCTTGTCGCGGCCGGCTGAAGTCGTAAAAATGCCAGCAAAAGTACAATACCATTAACCACCAAAACGGTGTGTAGAGCAATATGTACACTGGCAACTAAAAGAAAGCATTAATAAATGAATAAGCAGAATATCTTTACCCATATTGATATAATTGGCAAGATCATCCATACAAAAACAAAGTGGATTACTGCCATGGTCTCCAGCCTTCGTTTCCAAGGTACATAGAATGGAGCTATGTGCAACCTCAGAAGGGAAATGACTGACCGGAGAAACATCCTGAACAAGAAATATTTTGTCGGACGTGTATGAATAGAGCATAAGACAAATACATAAGATCGTGAAACTATATATGATCGTCATATGACCAATGTAACATTAGAGAGAAAAGAATCTTACTCTAAATGGTTAGTGACATGTCAACGTACTTGTCTTTTCTCTCTCTACAAATTTGGCTTATAAAGCAGGAACCAACAAACCAAATGAAATGAATAAAATAAGCTCAAAAAATAAACAAACAATGAAATTATCGAATTTCTGCCAAAACGATAGCATTTTCAAATCGTTTGAATTTTTTTCAAACCTTACTTGCGTAAGCACAGGAGGCACGTTCTTACAACACCTACGTGAATGTTGGAAAATATAAGAAACAAATTTTATTTTTACGAGATCTCCGAAGCTTATATAATTGTTCACCAACTTTCAACAAAAGTTTACAGATGTGTGAAGCTTTGTCAGATTTATCCCAAGATGATAGCGGTTTATTCATGGTAAGTCGGTGTATAACATCTTTATATGCCATCTTTATATGCCATTTATATTCATTTACTTGCAAAAAACTACCTTCGTATAATAACTGATTATTGACATTTCAAACATTGTCTTTTCCAGATCTGCAACTGTCTTCATAGCTGGGTGGCCTGCTTGTTTTTCCAAGTACGTGATGTGTTGAATTTTCTGATTCATTTAGTCAGTTTTAAATTCAAAAGAAAGAACAATTAACTCTTTTGACCAGTTGAGGAAAACAATATTACCGATAAGAATTTGGTAACACTACTGTCCCTACTAACCAACCATATGTCAGATAAAATTTCTGCCAGATTTTTCTTAGACAATTGAACCCCTCCCTGCCTATGGTCGGCGAATACTGTGACATGTGTTCCCAGAATTTATATTTTGTATGATTCGATTTCAGATTTTTGACTTGTTTGCAGTTTTATACACAATTTCTATGTACCTCTGGTTTATATATGAGGTAAAGTCATGTTGATGAATACCAATGCCCATACATTGTGAATGCTTCTATTTCTTGGTTCATATGAACAAAAATGATAAATTATAAAAGTTCATCCAACATAGTATTAAAATCAATAAATTTGAATCTTTAATCATGATTCATCCCTTCTAGGAGGGATGGGGTAGTCAGAGTCAGATGACTATAGTACCCTTGGCAGCCCTTATTCTATCAATTATGATCTTCCCTCTAGGACCAATTGGATTAATAATGGTTTGTTATATTCTAGTATATTTACAGTCCTTTATATAGACTAATGGCCTTATATGTTGCCATTTTCAGTTCGTTTACATAGTTTTCTTTTGAATTTGCTAGGTAGACAATGCCCTGATTATTAATTAATCTATTCCCTCAATTGTTAATCAACACTATAAGTTAGAGTCTATAACAAAAACACTATTAAATCTATATTTTTAGCAAAACGGTTTAATATTATTCCTCTACAACATTAGAATTCTGTGTATAATCATATTCTCTGGATGTTGGTCTGTGTAAGTCTTAGTTCATTAATCTAAAAGTAGCATATATTTATTCCATTCTTAATCAGACCTTTCAAGTAAGGCCCAGCCCGACTGTTTGTGACTTTTAGTGTTGGGTTAGTTTTTCAGGCCTGGTCCAGGCTTAGACGCGGCTGCTCGTTGAATGTGTGATTTGAATACTAAACATCTTCAGATATGTATATTCCGGTGGCAATACACAGTACACAATTATGACTGTTGGAGGAGTTTGGAGCTTTGCTTTTATCAACTACATTTGGGGATTTACAGTCACTTTTAAAGCAATTAGATACTGTAATGAATTCTATAGGTGAGCTGATTGTGAGCTAAAGAACACAGTAGTTGCACAAGAGTTCGAGGAATATGAGAGCCAGGCATATCGGCCTACTTCTGATGACTGAGGTATTGGGAACTAGGGACCGTCCCATTTGTATAATAGCTTATTGATCATTATTCAATGGATTAGACTCAATCCAAACCCTATTATATAGTAAACAGTTAACTTTGCAACACGTTCCGATGGGTTTGGTCGGAACAGCCTGATATATTTGGTTCCAACCCAACTTCTAGTTGTTTTTCGGTTATTTCAGCTATCAATGCTGAAATTAAGTACAATACGATTTATAGATTTATATATAATCCTGTTCTAGAGGCTAGTCTGCATTGCAGCGACCTTACCTTCAAAAAATAGAAAATTGGACAACTCTGAACCTTTTCTCGCGAGAAATTTTGCTATGCAGCGCATAGAGTAAGGCCGGCAATGCAGTCTAGGTTATAAAATAGACTATACAACACTATTATGCAGAAATGGTTAGCGGCCCGGCCGGCCTGAAATTTTGAAGGTCAGGCTGGGCCGGGCCGTGCCGGATAACCAGTTCTGCTATTATGAGTAGAATGATATGTGAATTATTTATTCAGAGGTTATTCGGACGTTGATGCTGATGAAATGAGCAATTTTGTGGTGGAATTTGAGGATAAACTGGAAGAATTAAAGGAAAAAGAAGAAGAAAATGGACAGAAAGTTACAAAAAGAAAAGAAGTCGAGAAATCGACTGAAGTTTCAAAAGTTTCAAAAGAATCGACAGTATCAAAGGAGAATATGTCTAAACAGACAATTGAAGTGGAACAGTCAAAGACTAAATAGATAATGTTATATAATTTAATTAATAAAGTTTATAGAATACATTTTTTATATAGAGTAAACCCAGGGGTCGATAGTCGGAAGGCAATTGGTCCCGGGTGGATAAGGAGGGGTGTAAGGCTCCAGGGCTGGCAAAAGGGAGGGCCGACCCGGGCCGTACTTTTGTGAAATGAGGGCCGGCCCGGGCCGGCCCCGGGTCGGCCCTCATTTTCGAAACCGATCAATAATGCTCCAAATTTTTAAAATTTTCCAAATTTTTTGAATTTTTTTTTGAATTTTTTTTGAATAGTTTTTAATTGGACATTTTGGAAAAATTTTTTTGGAATTTCGCAATAGTGGGGCCTGGAGGGTCGGCCCTCCCTTTTGCCAGCCCTGGTTTTGACTAAGTGTTGACTATATTTTGACAAATGCCAGATTCGAAAGGTAACGATTCCTTTGACGATTCGAAAGGGAACGTGCCGGAAACTTTTTTTAATTTTTTGCTGAACTCGTCTGGGAGGGTAAACAACGATGTTTAAAATTTTCAGTTTTTTGTATGGTAAGAAGTTGTAAACGTTCAAATGCGAGGAACTTGGCAATTCACTACACAACCATCTGCAAATTTTAAACACCGTTATTTACCCTCCCCAGACGAGTTCAGCAAAAAATAAAAAAAATTTCCGGCACTCTGATAGGTCTCATTTGAGGTCCACGGGGTGTCTTTTTTCGCCACCACGAGTTCAGACTATATTTTGACCTTTCCCTCGTAAGTGTTGACTATATTTTGACAAATGCCAGATTCGAAAGGTAACGATTCTAGTTCTTCAACACTATTAATCACAATTTAAATTACAAACTTTATTATATTAATATTAATACCATTCATTTCTCTTAACATAACGTAAATAATGTCCGTTTGCTTGGAATGTTCTGAATTCCCCAGTAGAAGTTGTTGTGTTAAAATCAGGCAAGAATGACTTCAAGTGATCATTAGTCTGGCCGTTTACTTCATAATCTGAGTTTATTCCTAAAAATATATATATATATATATTTATATATATATATATGTTTCTGTTTCAAATGAAGTTACTAGTTGTGAACACGGCTCACCATCGAAGCTAAGCAGGTCAAATAACTCTGCTCTCATTTAAAACTTAAAGTTCATTTTTCACTGGAAAGCCTAAAACAAATCATTCGGCAAAACTCAGTACCACAGATTGATCGATATCGTTTCCAATTATACATAAATGGACATAAATTCCTTAATAGAAGAATACAGGAATTGAGGGCCAAGATTTTTCCATTGGAATTTGCTATGCCTAGTTACATTAGGGCGCGGCGAGCCGTACAACGACGGACACTGTTCCCAACGAGAAAAATTCTTCAATATCGGGCCGAGCACTTGGCGCGACCGCCACAGTTTTCTTAGAGGATCATATGTGTAATTATAAGAAAAGTGACTTATCATTTTTCGTGATCATTAAGTCTTAAGCTCTAACTTCTTCTTCAGGGGTGGCAAAGATATGGCAACTCAAAGACAGGCGGCTGTATCTTTGTCACACCCTGCAGTTAACCAGGTTCCCATTGTCAAGAAGTTCGGCCATTCATTCCGGAATCTTCTCAGCAAATACGGCTCCTTTCTAACATTCAGTCTTCGGGGGGCGCGAAATATCGGATAAATAAGCTGCTGGTTTCCCAAGCCTTCTGCAGCTACGGGGAGTCGAACCCACAGCGCTGCTCTAACCACAAAGCTAAAGCACCCGCACACACACGGGAATAGTACAATTAAGACAGTTACTCACCATAATTGCTCAGTTCCGATTCTAAACAACATTGGTGGATTGCGGCCTCGTTATTTAAGTAATTTACTTTTGGCTGTAGAAAACTTAGAAGGCTGGGTAGTCGAGGCTGACAATACTGTAAAGAAATACTTTTTAAAACTAAAAAGTATTCAACAAGTTTTGTTATAAGCAAGAGTCAGCGCAAAGGGTAATGATGGAGTGTAAAGAATTCAACGCTCGTCTTAGCCCCTTTTGCGAGCACCGCGCTAGCATCTGGCAGCTACTCTCCGTCCAATATTGTACTTTGCAAGTACGCGCGTGCAATTTGACTGCTGGTGCGGTGTTAAAAATCCTATAAATACACAAGTGTCTCTCCATTATTACTCTCGGCTCTGACTATATTTTGCGCGTATTAAATCTAACACACAGACCTTTAACTTGCATATCGTTTTTCCATCGACTATAGTTTGGCTTAAGTTTAGTTTCATTCAAGAGTAATAATGGACTGTTACTTGGGTATTTTACGATACTTTGCGTATAATTTTGTTTCTCGAAATTTTCAAAGCCATTTTAAACGAGATCATTTTTTGGCACTCCATTATTACTCTTGCACAGGACAATAGCTTTAATAGATTCGGTTTCTAAAATGGTCGGGTCTGGAGATTGTTTGATATTTGGATTTTCTATCGCAAGCTTACAGCAGAAACCCAAGAATCACCTCCAGGATTGTCTCAAAACTAAGAACCAAGTTCCCAAAGTCAAATTGGACTCCAATCCATATAAGTAAGAATGTCTACTCTATTATGGCAAATGAATAAACCTACACCGGATCCTGGATATCCTTGATCTTTGCAGCTTTCATTCGAACAACCCATTCGAATAGCTTTGGAATAGATTCTGCGGCCTTCGTCAGTTGTTGGAACCAAATGTTGACTGAAATAATGAGTTTAGCCTGGTCTTAGGTGGAGCTAATTGTAAGCGCAGCAATGCCAGGAAGACTATAGCTTATAGTTCACAGCTTTACTCAAATCGATCCTAAAAAATTAATCTTTATAATTATACTCAGATGTCATAGCTCTATACAGAGCTGTTAAACTGGCCTGGTCTGACTTCGGATTCTCCAAGTTTCAGAGGCCGGGCCCGGACAGGCCAGGCTAGTTAGGTGCAGTGCCGCCCAAAAAATCGAAAGTTATTCGGTACATAATAAAGAAATATAGTCATTATACAAGTTCACAATGCTCAATTAAAATTTGCAAAAAATAGTGCGGAAGGCGGGGATCGAACCCTGACATCTCGCTTGATAATTGTATGCAACAGTAGGGCAAATCTGGCCTGTGCTGGCCTGACCTGAGATGTTTGCTTATAGTTAGGCCAGGCCAGCTCAACAGCTCTGGCTCTATCATAGGGAAAAAGGGGTTAACTCATAATAGAGTTGGGCGTATGAATAACAAACAGGAGCGATGTCGCATGAAGCCCATTTTTTCAAACAACGTAGCACTACTATATAAATATCGTATGCCAAAAAATTATCCTGATTGGTTTACTACAACCTTGGTTAGTCAAAAAAGCCCATTTCAAACCCGTTTTCGGGCTGAAAACGGGCTTTTTTTGAATAATTTATCTCTTCTAAACCAATCAGGATAATTTTTAGATATATGATATCTGTATAGTAGTGCTATTGTGCCAAAAAATGGGCTCAATACGACATAGCTCCCGTTTGTTATGGCCTAAGTCTAACTCAAAAGCCTAAGTCTAACTCACACAATACAGGCTCTGCACTGTCCTTGTACTACTCTTTCTATAACACGATAGTCCTCAACACGAACCACAGAATCCGTTACTGAGTTAAAATAGGCGTCTCCTTAAATATAAAAACTTTAATAATATAACTTTGCTCTTTCTAGTTTCAAGCGAACAGACTCATTTCCATTGATTTATTTGGCCTTAAAAATTTTGCCTTCCAAAAAGTTGGGAATTGCCTAATTTTCAATTATTTGAAGGGAAAATTGTGAAACGCCGGGCATCTTGTAAGGCATGCGCGATGCAGCGAGTTGGTTACCGGCCCGACCTGAAATTTTGAAACCCATAACCACCTCGGGGCCGGCCGGATAACCACCTCAGGGCGTAAAAAAGCTGGAAACCGGCCCGGCCTTACCCGGCCATACCCGGCCCGGCACGGTTTTCCCGGCCCGGGCCGGCCGGATAACCACTTTTGCGATGTAGTCTAGGCTTTGCAACATACTATAAGCTGTATCATAAGGAAAGTTTGTTAGGATTTATATTATGTGGTTTAAAACTATGGAAAATGTCTGACCATGAAAGCACTTCAGTGCTCCGACAACATTGATTAGTAAAGCAAGATAAATAATAGTTAACATTTGAATGTGAATGAATTGTACTTGTTTGATTAGTTGTTATATATAATTTATCTTTGTTTATACTATTTGTTTATATAGAGAAATTCGTAATTCGATACGGTTTATCTTTTCTCTGTATAAATATTTAATCATAAGTTCATTGCAACGAGAATTCAGAAGCAAGATATGAAACGAAACTGTGCAGTCCTTCAATTTTTAGGAATTTTGCAGGAACTCGCTACCGGCTCTTATTATGCACCCGATTAAAATCGAGTCAGTATTAAAAGCGATAAGAAAATTCTTTATTATAAATACACTTTTTATATTTAAACGAAATTCTGAGTTCGATCTGAAGACCTAGGTTTTGCAGGTTTTGCAGCACGGTATCACCAGCGGAACTACAATCATACTCAGTTGGTTACCTGCCCGGCCGGATAACCACCTCAGGAAGTACAAATGACAGGATACCGGCCCGGCCCGGCCTGAAATTTTGAAAACCAGGCCGGACTGGGCCGGCCTCAAAACCACCTCTGATCATACAAACTACAGCATTTTTTCCAAAGATTCCAATTTTTCTCTCGAAATTCTCCAAATCTGGGTTTCTTACCGATAAAACAAGAACTTCCTTGGTAGTTAATAATTCAGATGTTACAGTTTCATTTATTAATGAGGAAACTAGCATTTATAAAATCTATAATATGAGTCAGTGTATTTCGCAATATTGGGGCCTAGTAGGGCCGCCAGCCCGGACTGACCCTGTGGCCGCAGTACAGAAACGCCCGGGTGGGTGCCCGGCATTTTTAGCTTGCCCGGGCAACACTTCTCAACTGCTCGAGCAGTCAAAAACTACCAGGTCACTCACCGGGCGTTTCTATACTACGGCCACTACTCTATGGAGCTATAACTATGATTTCATAAAACAATCATTTAGCAATGACTCACATACAGTAAGTGTTCTTCTATAGTCACTTGTTTAAAAAGACAAACAAAAGACTATACTGTACTTTAGTTTGTACTTTGTACACGGTTGTCGTTTTTGTAGTTTTCACGAGCTCAGCTCCCGAAGTGAACAAGCAGTGAAAACTAATACAAGCACCCTGGAACTGCACTATTGACAATAACGCCCTTTTTCCGATTTCTCAACAAAAAAATGTTTCTCTCGTACCTCGATCTTTTTTGGTGGAATCCTCAATTTTTAAAGCTAAATGGAAAACTCTTCGAAGCCTAGCATCACCAATCTAACCCTTGAGGTAACGTCAAATACATCGATTCTTGGCATTGTTACCATTTCGCAGTTTATTTACCCATCTCTGGTCCACCGATCCGGCTCTCCTTAAAGTTTATAATTCTTTCGGGTGGTTATAAAAACGAAGTTTAGGTTTTGTTACCAGTTAAATAAACATTGACGGTGGCATTGCCGCCCCGCAACCTCACTGTGCTTATAACATGCTCTATTGACAAATGGGGGCGGAGTATGGACTAATGTTACTTGTATAAATACAGGAGAAACTCAACAGCAATCAAATGACTGTACACTGCTACGGTACATTTTTGAACTAAAATGAAGTTTTAGTTACAATTTTTCAATTTCAAATCTATTTTGTATAGTCTATCTCAAGACTTGGGTTTCCAGCGCGGTATGGCGAGCGGGGCGCAGTGTTATATAAAATGAATGTACTTTTGGAGAAAACGCACCACGCAAAACGTACGTTGACCGATTTTACATTCATTTTATATAACACTGCGCCCCGCTGGCTTCCAGCTCAGTATTCTGAAAGCAGCGTAATATTGAAATGAATTCATTGTTCTAGAAAGGCCCCCAATCCACTAACTTACTATTCATTTTAAATAACACCGCCGCTTCCTAGGATACGCCGCTGGAAGTATAGCACTTTATTCAGCCTATAATTTGAGCTTCTGAATCTTCTTTAGATTCTTTTTAATACTAGCTTCCAATCCTGTTTTGCAAAGGATCCTATATTTCTTCTGTCTATATCAACCATGCCATGCCTTCTTTCAGATCAAATAAAATAAAATAAAATATTTCTTCCAATAATCGCAAGATCTTCTGCAGCTACAGGGAGTCGAACCCACGGCCTCAAATCCTCGAGGATTCAGAGACCGATGCTCTAACCACTAGGCCAGAGCACCTTCTTTCAGAGTGTGAACTATTCTTTTTTATACATATTTGTTATAAATTTTGTTTGTAATATTTCTAATAAAGTATACAACTATTAATTCCAGAATGCAATTGTTGTTTGCCCTAGTTGTCCTTATTACTCCAGCAGTTGCTCTTCTTGGTATTGGTAGTACACAGTCAGTCGCAGTACAAGGAAAACTAATATGTAATGGACAGCCCGCACAGAATGTTATGGTGAAGCTGTATGAGAAGGAATCCAGTAAGTTATAAAAGAAGATATAGGGAATCTTAGTTTAGAAGGAAACGGACTCAGTTTCCCTTTTTACTAAATGCACACAGCGAGTCGAATTAACCATTTAGGCACAGTGCCAAAACCTGCGAGTGTGCTTTATGTTATCGAAACTGTGATAAAAGTAAATTTGATCAGTAGGTTTTCGTTGCAAGATGCGATGACCTTTTTCTTAAATGGACGAAAATGACCATCTCGACTCGCTGTGTGCAACGTACATTGGCAGCATTTCGTGGTCAGAAGTGTTGTTTTTTGTAAAACTTGGCGTTGAAAGATGTAGTCTGTATCAAGAGATAGTTTTTAGCGTAGTATTCTGTGGAGCAGCGGTGTTATATAAAAATGAAGAGAAAATGGGTAGATTCGAACCATTTCTTTAAAAGTACATTCATTCTAATCTAACACCGCCTCTCTCCAGAATACTGCGACGGAAACCTATTTATTGATATAGACTATACATCGACAACAGTTTTATTTGTATTCATAGGCAGATTTAATACTTTCTCGAAGTTTTTCAGCCATGAAGGAATCTATTAGAATCCTCCTAATTTATCATTTTTAGCGTTCGATGTGAAGCTTGATGAGGGAAAGACTAACCAAAACGGAGAATTTCGTCTTTCAGGATCAAAAACAGAAATTAGTACCATTGATCCTAAGGTCAATCTGTACCACAAATGCAACTATAATGGAGTAAGTATTAAAATTAACAAAAACACCTTTTCTTCTCAACCAAAGAATTTGAAAAACAATTACCACAAGAGGAAACTGCCCTATATATTAGACGACTGGTAGTGTAAAACAAAGTTTTTAACCATTAAGCCACCCTGACAACAAATGCAGATAAAATCAGGGGTATTCCCAGGTCGGGCCGGGCCGAATAACCTCGAATCCGAAGCTTGTATCGGCCTCCTAAAACATAACCCTGATGAAAGATGAAATAATACATTAACAAATAACTTTTCAGCTTTGCTACAAAAAGATTGGAATCACAATCCCCGACCAATATGTGACCAAGGGAGCCAATCCGACTAAGGTTTACGACATTGGAACTCTTAATTTGGCCAATCAATACTCTGGAGAATCAATTGATTGTATGAACTAAATAAATTACTGTACAAAGTCACAAAGATACTCAATCTGTGTAAATAAATGATTACTTTTAATTATTTTATTTTATTTAGCTCTCCGCAGGAAACTTGTCTAATTGATTTGGTAAATCAACAAAGAACTTACTGTATAGAAAAAGTGGACGGACATGTTATAGTAGGCTATAGTCAGCGCCAAGAGTAATGATGGAGTGTAAAGATTTTAACGCTCGTCTGAGCCCCATTTGCGAGCACCGCGCCAGCATCTGGCGGCTACTCTCCGTTCAATATTGAACTTTGCATGTACGCGGTTCAATTTGTCTGCAGGTGCGGTGTTAAAAATCCTAAAAATACGCAAGTAACACTCCATTATTACTCTCGGCGCTGACTATAAAAAACTCCAAGAAAGTGGGCGGCATTAAATTCGCCTCTGAATTCAAATCCTGTTGATGATGTATAGTCTATATCAATAAATAGGTTTCCGACGCAGTATTCTGGAGAGAGGCGGTGTTAGATTAGAATTAGTGGTGTTCAAACATTGGATCGCGGTTATGAAAAAGGCGGGATCCGGGAACGGGATTCGGAAGGGAGGGATTTAGGCCAAAAAAGGACGGGATCCGGGAGGGATCTCGAGGGATCGGACTATAATAGATGTAGCGTCTCCATGACAATTTGAGTTCTTCTGGAACTTTTCCGCAGTGTTTCGGTTCATCTTGGGTAAAAATACTTCTGAAAAAGATTTTTACAAGTATACTAATTCATCACTACTAACTGTGATATAGACGATTATGATTAAAGCTTCACAAGAATATATAATATAATATAATATAACAATATAAGTATGTGGGGTCGTCTGTAATGCTCTATCTAAAGCTAATGCACCAATTCAGTTGGTTCAGGTGTGGCGGGGTGGATTTCAGAAGATTCCGAAATGAATGGCCGAAACCCTGACTCGAGGAAATTTCAGTTATTGTAATACTACTAATACAGGTAACAAGATACTTTTTTAAATACCCCGAAAGTAGAAGTATTATCGTTGGAAAATTACACTCTGATCTATTTTGATGAATAATTATACTTTGGGAAAATAAAATATTATTATTATTACTAGTGGCAACTAACTATCGTACCCATTCAAAAAAGACCAACTGTTCCCGCATAAACCTCATTTTAGTATACTTTTTGTTGTATGTCTGCGCGCATAGTTCTGAATCAACTTTACGTCAACTTTGTTTGTTCTGTTTAGAGTGTATTGTATAGATGGTTACTTACTTTAAGCAAATAGAAAAAGAAAGAAAAAGACTCAATTCACTCATATTTGAGAGAAAAACAATTATATTTTGTTATTGTATAGTCGGTATTGAGTGGAAAAGAGCAGAGAACAAATAACAGAGAAAGAATTTATTTTACGTTTATAGTCGGATTCAAAAGTAATACGGCCGTGTTAATAAGCAGGAGTGTTGCAATATTTTGTCTGAGTAAGGCAGA